>MU832739.1:0-67795 GCA_029204225.1 Diphasiastrum complanatum
AGCTAGAGGTCAGCAGGAGGAACCAGCCTCACCCCCTCGAGGATGTTGTGCGCTTCGCCAGAATCTACGATGATACTCGTACGATGGCCAAGCCTGAGACTGGTGTCTTGTCCGACGTAAAGGGTAAGAAGCCTTTCTTTCCAAAGAAATCAAAAGACAAGGCAAAGGATGGGGCTTCAGGTTCAGGGAAATTGAAGAAAAGATCTACCTTGGACCAGGAAACCTTTATGAAAGCCAGAAGTGACAATCTATGCTTCGATTGCATGGAACCAGGTCATGTCGCGAAGGAATGTCCAAAGAAACGGAAAGCTAAGGGGCATCTTTTAAGATGCCAGGTAACTCTAGCATATCTAGCATAGATCTTTCCTTTGCTGGTAATTCTGTGTGCGAGCATTGTTGTTTCATTACGGCTGTTTTTGGCCCTCATGACCTCATTCGGATGAAGGGGGTTGTGGGTGGCCAATCCGTAACTGTTTTATTTGACGATGGTTCCACACATAATTTTATTAACGCTAATTTGTTGCAGAAGCTAAAGGTGGAAACAAGGCAAAGTGACCACCGATACACAGTGAAGTTGGCAACTAGTGCGGAAAGCCAAGTATGGGACCGGATAGTCCCACGTAAACACATCGTTAAATTCTTGCCTAAGTTTCCTAAAAATTTCACCTTCATGTGAGTTTTCTTGCTTTAGGTTATTAGACATTAGTTCCATTTGGAGATTGTAAAATTGCAAACTGCGTTCTTCATGGTAAGTAAAATCTTTTAGCCAACATAAATAAGGACTGCAATCAACAACATCCATACATTTAACTGATTCCAAAGCAGAAAGCATATACGGAGTAGAAATATCAACATTTCCATTTAATTCTATGAGTGAGCCGTTATGCAAGAATGACAAACTGTGTGTTACATAGGTTTTCCTCATAGACTCGTTCCTCTCATAGAACCACTCCTTTCCAAGTATTACATCTACCCTATCTAGATTCATAATGTGAAAGTCTAATTTATCCTTATAGGCTTGAATCTCTATTGGTCTTCCTGAGGGTCTTCCCCCCTCTAGGGGTGTTGACCATGGTATTAAATTGATTCCTGGTAGTTCTCATATATCACTGTATCCATATAGGATGAGTACTACTAAAGAGGATGAGGTTTATAGGCAACTGCAAAATTATCTTAAGATGGGCCATGTTAAGCTTAGTAAATTTCCCTGGGGTGCACTTGTGCTCCTTGTTGATAAAAAAAGACGGAGGCACTCGTCTTTGTGTGGACTTTAAAAAGTTAAATAAATTAACAATTAAAAGCCGTTATCCTTTGCCGCGAATGGATGAGCTGGTTGATCGATTGCATGGTGCAAAGTACTTCACCAAAGTCGATTTGAGATCAGAGTTTCATCAGATTCGCATAAAGACTGAGGATGTTGAAAAAACCGGGTTTAGAACTAGGTACGACCATTATGAGTTTCTGGTTTTACCATTTGGCTTGACAAATGCTCCAGCGACTTTCCAGTAGATGATGAACGATCTTCTTCGTCCATATCTGGGAAAGTTCGTAATAGTCTACTTAGATGATATTCTCGTCTATAGTAAGATCTGGAGGAGCATGAGGAGCATCTCAGAACTGTCTTAAAGTTACTTAGACAGGAGAAGCTTTTTGCCAAGGAGTCCAAATGTGTGTTCTTCAAGAAAAGGTTGTTATAAGTTGGTTACATTATTTCGGACCATGGGTTGGAAATTGACCCAAATAAAGTCCGACAAGTACGTGAATGGCCTATTCCTAAAACCATCCGGGAGGTTAAGTCCTTTTTGGGCTTTACGGGGTTTTTTCATAGATTTATCTTGAACTATGCATTAATTGCATTGGCCTTGACAAATATCCTCAGAGGGGCCAAAAGAGTTAGCCGGCACAGTAAGTTCAGTCCTCCGGTTACTTGGACTGAAGAGTTGAATCAGAGTTTTGAGAACCTCAAATATTGTGTAACTACATCACCTATTTTACACATAGTGGATCCTAACAAGCCGTATGTGCTTGAGACGGATGCCAGTGACTATGCTATAGGTGCAGTCCTATATCAGGATGGTAGACCGGTTGCTTTTGAAAGCAAGAAGTTAGATCCTACTCAAAGGCGGTATTCCACCTATGACAAGGAGCTTTTTGCTGTTATTCATGCCCTGAAAGTTTGGAGACATTATTTGTATGGCTCCCAGTTTACTATAGTTACTGACCATCAAGCGTTGAAGTATATTAACGATGCGATCGACCTTAGGGGTCGTAAGGCCAGATGGTCAGAGACAGCTCGTGTGCAGGGCACCCTAGCGCGCAAAGGACGCTTGACTTAGTAAAAAGGAACTTTTACTGGCCAAACTTAAAAAGTCAAGTCGAGGCATATGTTCGCAAGTGTGCACAATGCCAAGTTAACAAAGCTGAAACACTTAAGGCAGCTGGTTTGTTAATGCCCTTGGAAATTCCCGAAAGAAAGTGGGAAAGTATTTGCATGGACTTTTTGTTTGGGCTACCTGGGACGGGGAAGCAAAATGATGCCATTTGGGTAATAGTTGACAGGTTAACTAAAATGGCGCAATTCATACCAACCAAGCAAACTGTCAAGGCTTCTGAACTTGCTCAGCTTTTCGTTGAAAAGTTGTTCAGGATGGTCAGACAGAGAGGATGAACTAGTCTATGGAAGATATGCTTCGGGCATATGTTTCCAGGAGATAGTTGGATTGGGAAAGGTACCTTCCAATGATTGAGTTTGCGTATAATAGCGCAAAGCACTCAGCGACGGGTTTTAGTCCATTTTCTCTGATGTATGGTTTCCAGCCTAGGGCTCCCATTTCAGTGGGCCTCAAAGGCCTCAAGGCTAAGGCAACAATAGATTTCCTGCATGATATGCAAGAAATGTTGCTTGTTGCTCGCGAAAACGTAAAAACGGCTCAGGATAGAGCCCAGTTGTACGCTAATCAAAAGCGACAACCTAGGGTCTACGAGGAGGGGGCTTGGGTATATCTTAGAATCCCAAAAGACTCTAAGGTATTAAAGACTGGGAAATGTCCTAAGTTATCACCTTGTTACGCAGGGCCATTCCGTATAGTAAAGAAACTCCATTGGAATGCGTATCAGCTAGAACTTCCTCAAGGTGTTAAGGTACATCCAGTTTTTCACATTAGTCGTTTAAAGGAACGATTTGGTGGGAAGGATGACTTGATACTTCAGGATGACTTAGTTCGGCTGGAGGACCTGACATCCTTTGTACCTACAGAACCACAGACCATAGTTGATGTACGTCAACGTGGACTCAGAAACCGGCAGGTAACTGAGTACTTGGTTCGCTGGAAAGGAAGTTTCGAGGATGATGATACTTGGGAAAAGGAACATGACCTTAAACTGAGGTTCCCTGGTTTTCTTCCTTAGATAAGGAATTTTTTAAGGAAGAGGGAATGTAAGGGACCCAACTCCCTTGGGTCCCAACCCTAAACTTGAGACTGGACGATGACTGGGCCTGTAGACTTGACCGGTGACTCGTGAACCTGCATGGTTGCCACGTGTCATGATCTAGGTGTGCACATGGCTTGAAGTCTCTCTCCTTGGAGGTATACAAGGGGAGGAGGACTCATTTGCCATCCAATCTATCTACCTAGGAGGAGGTGGATGAAGAGCGTCTGCACGGCCAGGATGTATGCTAGCGTGAGGCAGGAGATGGCTGAGAGCCTAGGCGGTGATATGGGACGCCGTCTAGGATGGAAGTCGGATCCAGCTTGATACGGTCACAGGCCAGGGCACGGAGGGTGGACCCGGATTAGGTCCTACGGCGGGGTGGAACGTGAATCGTTTGGTCTTTTGTGGTTAACCGGCACCTAGAGGTTTGCAGTAAGTAGGGGTTGTAACATCCCTGACCCTTGGTATCTTGGCTACATCCTCAATCGATGGATCTCAAAAACATGGTCCCCATGCAGGAAGACACCAAGATATTCAATATGTGGCGCTTTCTTGCATTGCTCCAACCATAAGATATATGATGGTGTAGCCATACCTGGTTCATGAGTGACAACATCGTAGCAAATTGCAGTGATCAATGATCAATCATAATTCCAATTTCGTTATTCTTGAGACTTGAAAGTTAAACGTGAATGTGACATGCCAAATATGTATGTCATAGCAGTTTGCAAAGTTGAAGTTCAAAGTTCAAGCGTTCAAACCCTAGACCCTGAATCTGAAATGCAAAATCCAAACTTTAAAGTTAAAACTTAACTTGAAACTTCAAATTGAAAGAAAAAACTGGAAAGGGCAAACTGCAATGTTGAAAACTTAAAACTTGAATGGGCATAGCGTATTAGAGTGCATACTGGGACTCCTCATAAGGGGCTCTAGCTGCTGGTCAATTGAAGCCTGTCAACGACAAGTGGCCTCGTCCTAAGATGCTCACAAGACTGCCCCAGCCACACCTGCCCAATAGCACTCACTGTAGTCATCATATTCCTCCATGACGGGGTTCTAAATCTCCACTTCCACCATGGCTCTGGGAGCGAAGTTGGACACATAGTAGTCCCTATCCCCCAGTTGTGTAGTACGGCCCCGCCTACCTCTCCCTCTCGATGGTGGATGCCGTGGCATGGTGGCTGCAGGTGATGTTGAGGATCCAATACCAGAAGGTGGGCTAGGCCGACTACTAGGCCCTCTCATTTGAAGCTCTGTTCTCTCCATGAGAAGAGAGCGATGGGCAACCGGGGGGTGTGATGTGATGCCTTTGGCTATGTCACTGCATCTCAATCTGCCAAAAGAGACAATTCAATTTAGGTGCCTGGTGAGCTGCAGTGACTAGTCTATGATTTAAAAGCATATTTTTCAAGTGACAAATCATTCTAATTTCTCTGACCATTCAACATAAGATGACAAAAATCAATTATCAAATTTCAAAAATAAAAATGTGCAACCATCAACATGACATGTCAGTTCAACATTTAAGAATCAATGAAGAGCTGAGTGTTTACCTCTCACTCTAGGCCTCAACCTCGAAGGGCAAGCCTCGTCCGATTGAGTAGGAGTGAGTATCATGTCAGGAGCATGCAGGCAAGGGGCAATCTCGTACCCCCTCAAACGTAATAAATGCGCCCTGACTTCCTGATGCATGAGGGCCCACCTGTGTAACTAATGTGGTAGTATCTGCATGTCCATCTCTTTGTGCCCCATGTGCCATAGGTTGCAGCGATGGTAATGTGATCCCATAAGGGATTCCTATCCCTCAGCATGGTCTCTCTCTCTCTCTCTCTCTCTGGATTTCCCCTTCCATGGTGTACTAATGTCATCCACCCCATTCACAAGAGTGGTGACTTCATGAAACTTGATAACTATCGTACCATTATGATTGGCACATGTGGTTAACTTTATGGCACTATCTTGTAGACAATGATTAGTTGTGAGGCAAAGACATGGAGCCTACATGCTTTGGGTCAGGTTGGCTTCAGGACACATCACTCCACCACTGATCGTGTGTTCACTCTTCGGGCTATCATTGAGGAAGCTAGACGAGAGTCTATTGCTGTTTTGTGGATTTTCGAAAAGCGTTCGACTTTGTCCCACGTCATATGCTTATCCAGATAGATGCTGAGAGATCTGGATTTTTCCACTGATACCATATTGGTTGTCATGGCACTCTATGAGCAGGTTTGGGGATGCTTCAAATCGGATGAGGCTCTCTCTGAGAGAGTTAGGAGCAATATTGGGGTGAAGCAGACACTCTTTGGTTTGTATATTGATGAGCTTGAGAGAGCCATCAATCAGGATGGTGGTATTGGCTGCAGGCTTGGTGATATACTCATTTCCATTTTGCTTTATGATGATGATGTGGCTCTGCTTTCTTCGTCTGGCGAGGGGTTGCAACGGCACTTGCACACATTACAGGTTTTTGGAGACTTATTTATTTGGTTTGACTGTGCATACCAGGAAAACCCAGATCATGATCTTTAATACCTCAAGGACCTTTAAGCAGTGACATCTGTTCACTCTAGGGGGAAAACCACTCGAGGTGGTATCCTCTTACACTTATTTGGGGACTTCCTTCGCAGGTCCTGCTGTAATGAGTCCTAACACCACAATAGGGCAAACACTAACTGATCCACCCAATCTTGCCTACTCCCTGATATAGAGTAAGCCCCTCTTAGCCCAGTGTGAGGACTGGTAGCATGCAGCTGCCAAGTGTCGGCCACGTGTCACTGACGTGGCCCACTGCACGTCGGGACCCAACTGGGGGGCCCTGTCCTGCTGACAGGGTCCCTAGACTGTGTTAGGCCCGCCATGGCTATGGACCATGTTGGGGCACACTACTCACACTGTCTTGCCCTATTGGTCATGTACGCTGGACATGACCTTGACTGTGGTATCTGACCTATCTGTGTTCGACACTGGTCATGAGCTCGTAACACTCCCTCCCCCTTAAGAACCATCTTGGTCCTCTAAGACAAAGTCTGGAAAAATCTTGCGAAGGACGCTGCCTCTTTTTCAAGTGGCATTCTCAACAGGCTGATCATTCCACTTCGCTAGATATTCTCGGTATAGAGTATGACGGGTCTGCGTCTCTCTACTATGAAGAATCTCTTCTGGCTCATGTGGAGGTTGCTGAGGATCCAATGGGAGAACTAGAACACTGTCCCCTACCAGATTTTCTAATCTGGTTAAGGCTTTTCGTAACTGACTTACATGAAAGACTGGAAAAACCTTACTGCTGTGTGGGAGTTCTAGTTCATAGGTGACCTCGCCTAGTCTCCTACTGATGGTAAAGGGACCACAATACCTTGGAGACAACTTAGCACACACTCCTGATTTGAGGGTTTTAGAGTCAACTGGGACTCTCAAGTAGACTTTCTCACCAGCGGAGAACTGCACATCCCGTTTGTGTGGATTTGCATAATGCCTGGCTCGATCTTGGGATTGCCTAATGCTATGCTTAGCATGTTCTATCATCTGGTTTAGGTCCTCTAAAAAGTTTCTGGCTGCTTCAACTTTTTCTTGTTTAAACCCTACAGCTGTGGGTGAGCGTGGCTGAAAACCGTACATCAGCATAAATGGGCTGTATCCCGCAGCTGAATGTTTGGTACTGTTATAAGCAAACTCTAATATCAAGAGATACTCCTCCCAATTAGTCTGCTTCTTGTTGACCTATGCATGAAGCATATCCTCCAGCACCTGATTTACCCTCTCTGTTTGACCGTCCGTCTGTGGATGGTCAGTGGTACTCATATTAAGATCTATGGGACAACCAAGAATGATTACATTCATTTTTTTTCCCATGCAGCTCTGTATAGTTACTTGATGCTCCTTCCTCGTTTTACTGTAGACGAGGATGTCATCTAAATATTCGACGACAAACTTACCCAAGTATGGTCTGAGGACACTGTTCATCAAGGTCATAAAGGTAGCTGGAGCATTTGTGAGCCCAAATGGCATCACCTTAAACTCATAATGACCGTGACGAGTCCTAAAGGCTATTTTCGAGACATCTTCCGATTTTATACGGACTTGATGATATCCCGATCTAAGGTCTATTTTACTGAAAGATTTAGCCCATAGAGTTGATCCAACAACTCGTCTGCTCGAGGCATAGGATATTTATTCTTTATTGTGACTTTATTGAGGGCTCTGTAATCTACGCAAAGACGCATAGGCCCCTCTTTCTTTTTCACCAAAAGGACTGGTGAGGCCCATGGTGAACTAGTGGTCTGAATTTGGCCTTTCCCAAGATAATCTGTTAACTGCCTAGTTATTTCTTCATCCTCTGTTCGGCTAACCCGATATGGAGGTTTAGAAACAGGTGCTGTACCTGCTACTAGGTTCATTACATGATCTACCTCTCTGCTAGGTGGCGAACCATGTGGCAAATCTTCAAGAAAAACATCTTTAAATTTAGACAATAAAGTAACTTACTGATTTTCTGCTATATAGAACTAGAAATAGAAACTTCAGGAATAAACTGAAAGTCACATAAGAATACCTGATGGTCATCGTCTCCGATTAGCTGACAGAGCTCTGAACTGCAGACCACAGGACTGTTGGGAACATCATGCTCCCCAGGCAACTGGATCTCTCGGCCTTTATGCTGAAAGCTGAGGGTGTTCTCCTGATAATTTCTGTGGAGGGAAGGTCCTAAACTGTAGAGCCAATCTCTCCCGAGAACAATGTCTGTACGATCCAGGTGTATTATCTGAAAGTTTATTTCATCTTGGTACCCCTGAATACCAAGATTCAAGCTACTTACCATGGTTTCCAATATTTTCTTATCTTCACCCTTAGCTAATGAAACTATGTACCTATGCTGACTAGGTACTTCTGTTAGTTTAAGCTTTTTAACCAGGGTGTAGTTGATGAAATTATGGGTTGCCCCATCATCAACCATAGCTCTTACTGATTGGTTGCCAACTTTCCTATGCATACGTACTAGGTCATGTGGCCCAAAACTGAAGGGTCTCGCTAACATTGCAGAGGTCAATTGGCAACAATGTTCATGATCTTCATGATACACTTTGATCTCGGAAGCTGCCGAGTCACTGGGGAAACTTACAGTCTGAACAAGATGAACTTGTTTCTTATCTTTTTTATCTTTTTTAGTGAAAGGCCCCTTGGGACACTGTTTGACTGTGTGTCCCTTGCCCATACACACAAAGCACAAACGTTCTTGTTTGGCTTTCTCAAAATCATCTGGTTTTAAGGGCTGTATGAGTGAAGGGTGTTTCTGAGGAGCTTCACTTTTAAATTTATCTTCTTTCTTTCTTTTTAAAAATTTCTTTTTAAATTGAAAGTCTCTCTGAGGAGGCTGCTCAGAAAGGGGCTGCTGTCTTGCCCTCTTCCTACCCATTGAATCATCATAGATTTGAGCATATCTGAGAGCTTGCTCAAGGGTAGTAGGCGAGTTTCTCTGGACCTCCTACTTTATATTCATCTTTGAGACCTCGGACAAACCCTCTGATTTTCTGATAATCATCCATATTTTTAATTTTCAAAATTGCTTCTCGATACTGCGAGATATATTGGATGAGGGACTTGTCCATGATTGTTCTTTCCTAGGCTTTCCAGGCTCTATCAAGTTCATTTTCTGGTAGGAATTCTCTTAGGAAAGCTTCTTCAAAAGCTTTCCATGACCGGGGAGTCTGCCTAGTCTCCTGGAGATTTAACCACCACTTATAGGCCATGGGCCCTAAGGAAAGACTGGCCTCGCCTCAATTGCTTGCAAATGGTCAGGGGTCTGTTTAAGAGCATGAATGTTCTTCCATTTGCTGAGGAAGGTTTGTAGAATGTCTGCATTTCTATCCTTCTCTTCCCCATTAAAAGTAGGAGGCTTTAAATCTTTAAAAACACTAGGGTGAGACCGCAAAGTCTCACCCGAAACTGATGGAAGTGGAGAAGGGGACAACTGAGAAGTGGAGGGAAGGCTTCCTTTCGCGGAACTCAATATCAAACCTTTGAGTTCAACGAACGAGTCGTCCACACTGGACTTGAAATTGGCTAATGCCAACTTCAGTTCATCCACTTCTGTTACCAAATAGAGAAACTGCTCCTTGGTAACCAGTTCGTCAACCAGTTCGTCGAGTTCTTCGGCGAACTGTTCATGTTCTTCCATTTCCATAGGTTCTTTCCCTTTACTGTAAGCCAAGGCTTCTGTTTCAAGCTCATCGATGCCTCTCTCCGGGGGTTGATCAGGTCCCTGAGGAGTGGTCATTTTCAGAACTGAAAGAGAGGTACCCTAACTTTTGATAAAAAAAAGTCAAAAAGACTAATTTACAACTGTACAAGGGAAAGGAAAGATGACTTAGCTGTTTTTGAGGACTGTACTTCCAAAGAAAATACGAAGAGGAACCCTCTCAGCTCTTTTACCCAAGATTTCAGACCTGCTGTCCCGGAAAATCCCAGTTTGAAGCTCCAAAACGGTGCCAAATTTCCCGGTTCTTGAGTTGAGTAGCTGACTGATCTGATTTCAGATGTGGGGCTCCAACAAACTGAGTAAAAACCGAAAATATGCAAGAAAAATCCGGAATTTTTTGATGTCCCTGCCCTCGCTGTTTGGACAGCAACCTGTCTGGCCCAATTTGTTCAATTTAAAACTCAAAAATCCGCTTGAATCTCTGAGTTGACCTCAGTTGGTAGGTCGCTGGTCTGTGGCAAAGAAGTTTGAAGTTCAAACTCCTAAGAAATCTCGAAAAACAGGGATGAAATTCCACTTTTTCGCCTCCCTGTCCAGCGCTGGCCCTGCTAGGAAAGTTTGCTTGAAAACCCCTCAAACTTCCTTGGATTTCTCTAGAAAATCAGGAGATTCTAATTCTACAGCGATGGACCTGCTCGCTGGCTTCTACTCTAAATCCTCTTTGAAATCTACAATCAGATCTCTGAAATCTGAGACAGATTGCTGCCTTTCCAGCGATTTACCTACAGAAGGAATTCTACTTCCTACAACTGTAAATTCTCAGTGAATTTCAAGAGTTTTAAGGCTGCACCTACAACGATTCTCCTCCTCTATTCCTCTCTGAGAATCTAAGTAAGTTTTCCTATCTTCTGATAGCTTTTCCTACTGCTGCTACTAAGCTCCCAAAGATGGAGATGGTTTTGATACCAGTGTAATAAGTCCTAACACCACAGTAGGGCAAACACTAACTGATCCACCCAACCTTGCCTACTCCCTGATAAGCCCCTCCTAGCCCAGTGTGAGGACTGGTAGCATGCAGCTGCCAAGTGTCAGCCACGAGTCACTGACGTGGCCGACTGCACGTCGGGATCCAACTGGGGGCCCTGTCCTGCTGACAGGGTCCCTAGACTGTGTTAGGCCCGCCATGGCTATGGACCGTGCTGGGGCACACTACTCACACTGTCTTGCCCTGTTGGTCGTGTACGCTGGACACGACCCTGACTGTGGTATCTGACCTATCTGTGTTCTCTAGGGTTCGGCACTGGTCATGAGCTCGTAACACCTGCTTTCAGACACGCCAACCTGAAAACTCATCACTCGCTGGATGTAAGTGATCAACCTAAAAATAGCCTCAACCCGAAGTGGAATGACGGCAAACTCAACAAGTATAATCTGGTGAGGAACAGATGGCTTGGCCCGGATCTTGCGTGCAAGCATACTGATCTATAGACGAGAAATGCTAGTCCACTATGACTTAGAAATCTCAGTGCACGAAGTCTCCGCTGCATACAAAAGTGTCAAATAGGTTACACTTACTCGAAGCATCCTGAATGTGCTTCCTGAAATAGAAACACTCGAGACCAACCAACGAAGCATGACTCTTACGTAGTCTAGTTGTTACGATATCCACACATAGCTTCTCTCTCTTCTTAGTAGCTTCATCACTAAAATCATCAGCTATCATGGTACTCCCAGGCTTCTCGTCTGTTACGCATATACGATATTGATATCTCTGATCTACCAGAGGGTTCTTATTAGTATATAAGGAAGGTTATTTATCGTGCATATTCTTGAGTGACATGACAAGGGCCCTTGGGGGTCAAACCGGACTTCTATCGCTCAAGTTTCCTAGAGCTAGACAGTGTCAGGGTCCCAGTTTTGCCTCATAACTTGGATAGTGGACTTTCACATTGCCTCCGTTTTACAATGGGTCAGTTCTGAGTTTCCTCACACCAGCTATATGTGGAGACGGGGCGCTTCCAGGGCATCCCTCGTATGAGCAGACTTTGTCAAATGTGCACATTAGGGGAGGTGGAGTCAGCTTCATATGTTGAACCTCGATGTGTGGCACTGATGCTGTGCGAGATGTTCCGGCTTCGTAGAGATATTTGTCAGTGAGACAAGTATGGATACCATGACTCTTAGCAGACCCAAATTACCTCCTTTTTTTCTAGGAGATGATCTAGAGCAGACATTGATGTCGACATTTTGTCAGAGGATGAGTCAAATATCTTATCTTGGGATGCTCATCGCGATTGTTGACAACGTATTGCCACCAGACCACATATTAGGACTATCAGGAGACTTCATAGATTTGGAGCTCGTGTGCGTAGGCTCACACTTGCATCTTCCTCTATCCTTGCTCTCTTCAACAACGGTCCTGTGGTGACATGATCTATCGTACAGTTCGGATGGTTATTGTACAACTATACGACACCCCATTGTACCATATTTCAGTCTTCCATGTCTTAAGGATAGATTAGAGATTTTGTCTGATCTTGATAGACCAATCATTTTAGCTAGTAATTGTCGTTTGTTTATGGAGACACTTATATGCTCCTTTAAGTATTTATCACAGTTGAGATGTACTTATTTGGTCTTATATGCCTTTTGGCATTAATAAAGCTTCTCTCTCTCTCTCTCTCTCTCTCTCTCTCTCTCTCTCTCTCTCTCTCTCTCTCTCTCTCTCTCTCTCTCTCTCTCTCTCTCTCTCTCTCTCTCTCTCGCACGCGCGCACGGGACCCGAGTGCCCAAAACCCATTAGGCCGGTTCGATGGTTCAAACTTGAACTACGGTTCATGGCAACATTGATCTGGATCACACACCAAGAAAGTTAAAGGAAGGAGAGATGGTGTTTTTCTTGATTCCAAAGGACTCACGTTCACTTAAGACAGAGAAGGGAAGTGCTACAAGTTATCTCCTCGTTATTGTGGGCCCTGGAAATAGTTAAAAGGCTTAATGATGTTACTCATAAACTAGTGTTGGCTTAGGATTGTAAAATTCATCCTATTTTTCATGTTTCACGCTTAAAGAGGGTTTTACATAAGGGTGATAATTTGTTGACTGACAATCTTATATTGTTTCAAGAGCATGGTGAGGTGATGCATGGACCTGACAGAGTATTGGTTTGGAGAGAGACATGGCTTAGAAACCATCTGATCCGTGAGTACTTGGTTGTGTGGCATGGTAGACCTCTCACTGATGCTACCTGGGAGACCGTGCATGCTTTGCATGCATTGTACTCTTATTTTACCATCGTGGATGATGTTCCTTGAGGAGGGAAGGAATGTCATGTCCTTATATTCTTGCCTCAGTGTGAACACTTTGTAGATATCAAAATGACTCATGTCGGCTTGTGGTGTTTTGTAAGAAAATGTAAATAGTAGTTTTTGCTTAACTTGTCGACTTGCTTGTATTTGGTATGGAATACTGGGTCTTAATTTAGAGGTTGCTGGATTGACCTCCTAAAAAGTAGGAGAGTTGATCAATCAATAGGACACATGTCATGTGCTCATTGGGACATGTGGCCCATTGTATGAGTGACATGTCAGACAGTCCTCCTCACTTACCTATGTGTTAGGGTATTGCCAAGTGGCGATGCATGGGGTTTGTCAGGTGTTGATGTTAGGATGGGTTAGGTCAAGTGGGTGCTTGAGGTAGGAGGGTGTGGGAGCTTATGGGGGGGACTTCTTTTGTATGCCTAATCTTTCTACTATGCAGCTTTGGCTGGGAGGAGACTTAATAACATTGCTCATATGTGTTTATGCTAGGATCTTGCTATAAAAAAGTGGATAGCTGGTGCCTACTTTCGTGTCTTTAGGGTTTAGTTGAGATAGGTTACTGGTTTGTTGCTTTCTTAGATATTGTTAGTACGTGCTTCTTTAGCAATAGGCACATTACTCATGTTTATACTACTCTTTAAGATACTCCCCAAGCAGTGTAGATGGAAGTTGCTAGCTCTCACTCCTTTTAAAATACTTATAAGTTTTGCGATATCACTATCATATTGATGATTTGATGATGTAGCGAAATTTTTATCTTCCTCCTCTTCAGAGGTATGACAATCCTTGGTGTTGATTGGCTTGCGTTACTAGGAGATGTTTTTATGAGTTGGTGGATGAGCATGTCTGTATTACTCAATGCTCATGAAGGCCATCCTTACTTCTTCCTAAGTTCCTTGGCACTGATTCTCACGATGATGACAAGCTTATTTCTAGGAAGTAGCTCATTAAGAGCCTTTGTAAAGGACGCAACTTCTATCGTAGAGCCTCTCACGTTTGTTTTTCCTTCCACACAACATTTCAGAGCTCTTGCATTGGTATGAACATGTGTTTGTGAAACCTCATTTCGGTGAAATAACTTGATCTTTCAAAAGGGTATAGGTCCTAGTGTTGAGACTCTCTAAGTTGGAGGTATGAGATTCTGGAAAGTTTGCATAGTGCCAGAACACAGTCTTGATGAGCTTGAAATAAGCAACGGTAAAATAGATGTCATGTTGAGGGTGCTTTCTAAGTTGGGAATTAGTATCGAGGCAAGTGACTTTATGTGTGAGGTAGAGGGAAGAGATTTCATGGAGAAGATAGTACGAAGTGCTTTGTTTGAGAAGGTATTTGAGGAGGAAATATTTGATACTTTGTGTGAGGAAGTATTGCATACTTTCTATCTTTCTATTGGGGATAATCCATTACTTTCAAATTTTGTTTGGTTCATGGATGACATTCTATTTGTATCATTGCTGGAGAGTGGTTGCTATGCTAATAGGAATGCAAGCATGAAGTGTTATCAATAGTATTCAGATGGACATTCTTCGGAAGCAGTTCAACTAAGTCCATCACAGGTGGTATCTTATGAGAGTACTAGGAGAATTGAAGTGGATTCAATTCAGGGATCAGCACTGGTGGAGCTAACTACTTACGAAGTACAGGTTTCTAATGTGGGTGTTGATGCACTATGTTAACTTGGAATATGTTCAAAGAGACCAAGGCAGTTAATTATCAAGCAACAAAGTTCTCAAATTTATGGCAAAGGTTATCATGTCCCCATTGTTTTATCTAGGGAGAGTCAAAGAGTAAGGTGATATGCCATTAAGGAGCAACATACAGAGGAGTTTTACATCGACTATTGAAGATATTGGGATCATATGATCAGGGTTCTTACACCAAAGTTGAGAGTCTTCGTTAGGAGTGGTAGTCATGGAGGATACTCATGCATATCTATGCTATGGATAGATGTCATAAACAATGCACACATTAAGGGGAGGTGTTAGAAGTAATGTGTAATTGTTACCTTTCAATGTTTAATTAGGATAATCAAGGCCAAGTTCGCGTGCTTTGACTAGGGGCCTTTTTTGTAATGATAGATTAAGTTGGACCTAAGTCAAAGGTTGACTAGGGTACATGCATATGCACACTCGTGAGAGAGTGAAAGTGAAAAAAAGCATAGTCATGCATAGGATCAGCCTATGTTATGGGTAGGTGACAGCGTTTTTTAGATGACCTATTTGAGTAGAAGAATCTAATTCCATTGTACATACACGTGCATATAACGGAGCGTGCTATACCACAAGGGGACATAGTTGGAGTTCATCTCATCACTTGTGTTCTCTTCCATGTGTTTGACTATTTGTTTCATCACAATAGGAATCTTGTCTTGGTTACTAGATGAAGTTGAAACAAATGAGCAAAGAGCAAGGTGATTGTCACAACAATGACATCACCAACAAGAAAGGTATGAGACAATCTCATGTCTACCATCATGCAAACTCCTGAGCCACATACATATGAGGAAGCTACAGAAGGAAGAAGTCAAACAAAGGTAGTTAGATTATAGTCCACTTATCAAAAAAGAGTCATGGGATTCAGTGGAATATCATTGAGGAAAGCCTATTGTTTGCAAATGGTTTTGTGGAACTAAATTGATGCTAGTGGAGTACTCAATAAGCGTAAGATAGGACTAGTGACAAAGGTATAGCCACAATAGGGAGCAATCAATTTTTAGAAAATATTTGTCCATAAACTAAAATAAGGATATTGTTGACATTAGCAGCTCACTTTGGTTTGGGCAAGTAAATAATAAACCTTAAATGGAAAGAAGCTTGTGGGTACAACAAATGGATAGTATGAAAAAAATAGACATGTGAAAGAGGAGATGTACATATGGAGTAGCCCTAGAGAATCAAAGGAAAAGGTAAGGAGCATCTTGTTTGTAAGCTTAGGAAAGCATTGTATGAACTAAGGAAAGCTTTGCAAGGCTTTCAAAGAAGCAACAAAGAGGAAAAACATGACATGTTGTGGTGCCGTATGTGGATGACTTCATCTTGACTGGTAGTGATGGGAGTCTTGTTAGTAGAACTATTCAAGAATTTCTCATGGGTAACTTGGGCTTTGTTCATACTTGGGCTTTGTACATTATTCCTTGACCATTTGGGTATGCAAGAGGAGAAAATAGGATATTCATTTCCCAAGACCAAATATACTCATGAGATGCTAAAGAGAAAAGACAACTGAACTTCCTTTTTTAGGCATTGTAATTTCGAATCAAATTGATTCAAGTTTCCTAGAAGTTAAATTGAGCTTTTGCCAAATGGTTTAATTTTTTTTTGATTATTTTCAAATTTGAAAAAAAGGGTGAAATTTTTTGAAATTCCAAATTGTTTGACAATTTGGAATTGAATTTTGACTCTTGATCGTTTCAAATCTTGAATTGATCCGAAAGCCAAAGAATTGCATGCAAGAATGTAAGTTTATACCCACGTCAATCGTTTCCAGTGAAAAGTTTTCCAAGGGTGAATCATCAAGCATTGATGTGACACCGTGACTATATAGAGACACTTGTTGGTCACCATGAGCCAAAATGTAGCATGTGTAGTTGGTGTTCTTAGCCAATTCATGATTAAACCTAAGCGATTGCATCGGATTTAAGGCTGAAAAAAATCACAAAGATACATTAATGCCACTCAGAACTATGGCATCAAATATAATGATGACAATTCTCAATTCAGAAGGGTATTTAAATATCGATTGGGCTGATGACAAGGAAGATCAAAGATCAAGAATACTGTATATTTGGAGAGCAAGTTTTTGGCGCAACAAGTAGAATACCAAATGACAATGGGAGTAGCTTGTGAAGTGATTGGTTGAGAACTTTACAATCAATCCTTCGTTTATACACTCCTTCTAATTGATAGTGTCAGCTTGCGAAATGAATGTCCTTTTTTATCTTTTGGAAATCACTTGAGACTACCTCACATAGATAGAATTTTATGGTCATCAGAGCTGCAATTTTAAGTTTCCTAAGGGTTGTTTCAGGCTAGTGGCAACTCCCTATGACTGGCCCTTTCCCCTTTCCCTTACTGCCCATTTTTTAAGCCTTGACAGGGAGATGACAGGCAATGGACCACCTCTCTTTCATACATGGGTGTCAAGCGTTATATGTAGTATTGAAGCTGATTGGCCCACTGGGCAGTCAAGAAGTGTGAAACCACCCTAACCATGTGGTGCAAACATGACGTACAAAAGTAGAAATAATTGGGGATGTAGCCATAGCTATGACCCTATGAATGGGATCTTGTTGGTTCTATTAAGATATGTATTGTTTTTCCTTTTTTGACATGGTCTAGAAGCATCTTAGAATTGTTGATTGTTCACTTAATATCTTCGGTCGGCATTTATTCAATCTATCCTATGAGACTTGAAAAATCTGAGAATTAATATTTATGTCTAGAGGATCAGACGTAAGATGATCACAACTTTAGTTGGTAGATTGGGACAGTTAATTTGTATTATCGTGCTTGGAGTCTTGCCAAAGAAGTTACGTACTTTAGTACATTTTTTATGAAGTGCAAGGCTTTTATTTCTTTAATGTAAAAAATCACCACCCAAATTAATCATGTGTCTCCTTGAAAAAAATCTCCTACGAGCTTAGTTTAGCTTAATTTTTGTGCTTGGATGAATTTGTCAGGTGCGACTCAGGGAGAAAGAGCAGCAAATCAACCTTTTGGAACAACAATTGGAGGAAAGAGAGAGACAACTGCACAGTAATCAGAGGGAGGCAAATGAAGCACTCAATCAGGTTCCATCGTGAATTCAAGCGAATTGTATGTTATTTTGACATAAATGGCTTTTTACGGGGAATCATCAGTCGGTCTAACGGAAGTTCTAAACCCTTAGGAAATGTTGCAGGCTTGGGCCAAGGACGGTCTTTTGAGGGAGCAAACTAACGAGTTAGTGACTTTAAGGTTAGTGAAGTATCTCTATGTTGTCCATATTGAAGCTATTGCGATAATTATTGGTCTGATTAATGAATCGCAAGGACATTTTGTAGTTCATGTTGACAGGAGGCAAAAGGTGCAGGAGATGTCTCAAGTAGAAGTTGTAATCAATCCTAGTTGAAAGCAGTTCTGAGAGAGTTCAAATTGTGTATCTTGCAGGCCAAATTCAGGCTGATGACTGATGTACTCAATATTTTGCTTATTGATTTTGTGGATTACGTATGTGCTGGCTGCTGCCATATGTCCTCTTTAATAAAGAATAACAAAAGGCTGCACAATGGTTGTTGAATAGTTTGACACTTGTTAATGGGTGATCATATCTAACATATTTAGTACAATTATTTTCTGTCAATAATTTTGAATATCTCGACAGGACATGTTGAATAATATCATACATTGATCATATCCAATGTATAAAAGCTTGTTACTTCTTTTAGATACTAGCTTTAAAAAGAATGTCTATTGCATTTGCTAGAAGAGTCATATGCTGTCTTTGGCACGTACTGAAGATTGTATGACAAGACAATCACTAGGTGCTATTTTCTCCAAAATTTATACATTGCAAAAGAGCTAGGATGTTGGTCGCTTATATTTGTTATCCAACAATCAAAATTTAAACTTGGGTGCCTTGGACACGACATAGTAATCAAAATCAAGTGATCAACGCACATAACAAGGAATATGTACAATTTTTGATTACTTTGCCTCACGAGGACCTTGTAGATATTGTGCTAGGAACACAGAAGACCTGGGGTAACTCCAATAGGTGCATCGTCAAACAAGAAGTGTGGTTCGTTAACCTTTTTTAATTGAAAAACCATACGCTTGTTTGTTTTTTGGAATTGACACCTAGACAAGAGTTTTCACAACATCTTATTTAAGACTTGAGGTAATTTTGCGTGCTATGTCAAGTGTTTGCTAGAAGAACCATGTCATCCACATACAAAAAAAGGTTCTCACCACCACCTCCTTCCTCTTCAAGCACAACTTTTGGCTTATCTATGTGAAGGCCAAATAAAATGTGAGAGAGAGGGCAACCTTGTTTTACTCCAATGTTGCTGAAAATTTCAGCCATTTGGATGGTTTTGGTGCAAGTTTCCTCCTAGAGCCCCACCATCTCATTGGACTTTCATGCTTGGATTTCATAGGCCACTTCCTTATATAATGTACATGATGATTTATACTCTTGGGCTTCAAAGCGCTGGCTCGACAACATTTCAAGTTATTGAGAACTTCAAAACTCACCAGTCTTGTGACTCAAGGTATTAAAAGCCTTATTCAAGATCCAATCAACAATGTTTTTGGCCTTCCATCTTCTTATGGACTAACATTGTGACCCTAACTTTAAGCTGGTGACCGCATGTAACCAAATAACTATTGAGTTATCATAATCACCAACAGATTCAAGTGAGCTCTACAAGATGATCTTGAAGACAATTTTGAGCAGATGTTAGAGGTTCAAATTCTCCTTGTTGGGAGGTGGTGATTATTTTGTTTGTTTGTCAGTATCATTGATTAGATGCATTTTATATGTTGGAGTCATGGAAATCAAATCTCAATCAAGGCCCAAAAGTTTTATGGTTGATATCATTAATGAGGGCCCAAGTACCATGTATATGCACTTTAGTCCGTGTCATCAATAGTTGGTCAAACTTGAGTTTCTAAATGTCAAACTCTTTGAGCTAGATAGTCTTATCCAGTTCCCAGTTAAAGATTAGGGTGCATCAATGATGTGACTTATGGCACGTGGTATGTTAATCCATAGTCATTGTTAGCTATTGTGAGTCACTAGAAAGTATATGTTAAACTACCAGAAGAAATTTTGTTGGGAACCTTCTCTTTACTCATGGAAGTTGGGTACTTTTCTTCTCCTTTTCAAGGAGCCTCTTTGTTTAAGTTTCCCTCTTGGTTTGTGTGCCATCTTATGGTTTGTGAAGGTGCTCTTTCCTCTGGGGACGGTAGCTCAATCTAGATCTCTTTTCTTGATGGATATCTTGGTTTTAAGTGTTCATGCAAAGCTAGATTGTGTGTTTTCATTGAAAAAGCAGCATTTGGTATCCGAGCCACAAGTTTCATGTGTGAATCCACCTTGTGTGGCTTTCTAAGAATCTAGAATGCTTCAGTTGTGTTTGAGAAGCCCAAAGAGACAAATCTTAGACTGTGTGGGTGATCAAAATCCAACATTTGGTATCAAAGCCACTCTTTGCACTTGTGAATACACCTTGTATGGCCGTCGAAGAATATAGAGTGCTTGTGTTGCGTTTTTATGAGAAAGCCTAGAGGAACTTATCAAGTTGTTACAACTCGGATCATTTTTATAATATTATTTGTCTATTTCGAACATCAATGATCTATAAAGTTTTTGTTTCTGTTTGGTTGTGTAGCACCGCTACAGCACTTTCTTTATGGTAATAGCTGTATGCTTTGACCATAGAATGATCTGCCATGTAAGTAGTTGGCAAGCTCATCTATTGGATGTGTAAGTATTTGAATATACTTTATTACTGTGTGGTAGTTGAATGTATGAACTACATGGGATAGACGAATGTATTATTCAGCTCACTAACAACATTTGGTAGGTCAAATGAGCTAACCACCTTGGGTAGATGAATTTGTTATTTACCTTGTATACTAATCAAGCTGTGACTTCTATTGATGATCATGTGTAATTAGGATTTGTGACACGAAGGACCGTTCTCTCTCTCTCTCTCTCTCTCTCTCTCTCTCTCTCTCTCTCTCTCATCCCTCTCACCTGCACTATAGTTATAGTAGGGCGTAGAGGACACTTTAACAATTGTGCTTTTAGGTGTATAAAGTGGAGAAGGGTGCGTTAGAGGGAAGAAGATTTTTGGTGATTTGTTTTGCTTGTGGATGTGTAGAAAGTCCAGTCATTTTATTACTTGGCATTCATAAAAAAAAGAGATTAAGTGCCTCCCTGTAGTACAATGTCGGTTGTAAAGCTTTCCTTGTCTTACTTTTTCTTCTATTCTTGTAAGCTCCAATTGCTAGTTATGCGTTATAAGAATGATGGCAAGAGGACCTTTCCTACAATATGGCAATAATTTCCAATTTCTTGCAAGCCTAGAATTGAAAAAAGTTTCCACATGTTTAAAACATATTTGACATGTTTGAAATGTTTGCTTGCTACCATGATGTGCTCTATGCCTATGATTGATGATATCTTTGATAGTTTGTCTAAGACAACTATCATCAAATCAAAGTGAGAGAAGCTGATGTCTACAAGTCTGCCCTTAGAATCGAGTATGGTCACTTTGATTCCTTTGTTGTGCCTTTTGGTTTGACAAATGCTCTGAACAACGTCATGAAGTTGGTGAATGAAGTATTTGATGAATACGCAGATAACTCTGTTGGGATTTTCTAGATGATATTCTCATGTATTTTGAGACAAGAAAAGTGTTTGAGAAACTTGGATTGTATCATGTTTGTCAACATTTCTTACGTGTGAACTTCTTAAGGACTGAAAATCTGTGTGGTGCGTACCTTTACATCAACACACTGATGGATGAATAAACTGTTTATCTCACGAATATCATTTGGTAGGCTGAATGTATTGATTACCTTGGGTAGACAAATTTACTATCTACCTAGCAAAATAACCAAACTCAAGAGGAAGAAGAGGAATCACAAGAACAATGAACTGAATTGATCCGAATTGATTCCACTTGAATGAGGGCGCCCATCTGCTCTTATAGAGACTGGACATGCTTTAAGGCAAAAGCTATTTGCCTAGTATACCATTTGGTGAAAGTAGTTATGCTAATTACTAAGTCTCAAGAATAGCAATCTATGTTAGCATAATCATAAAATAGTATTCTATACTGTTCTAGCAAAATTGGTACTATCTAGGTATCTAGTCAAACTTAGACTTTGACTTATACTAAAAATAGAAATAGGCCTTTGAACTAGCTCGCAGGCTGGCTTCTACAAATAATTAATTAACCATTAATTAGAACACCCACATGATGGAAAATCATGTGGTATATACTTTTTTGGTTTTACTCACCATTCTTGGTACCTGCAAGATATTAATGAAATTGTCTTTCTCTTTTCCTTCATATTCTGTCACACATGCATACACCCAAATTTCATCAAGCATGTGGAGGTCTAGATGTTAATTTCTGATTGTGCTCTTTCATGACTACCTAGACGAGAGCGTGACAATCTGGTAGCAGAGCAGAAAGCAGCTTCTTCGCAGTCAGATGTAGAGAGGGCAGAATGCTTGGCACAGCTTGAAGACTTAAGAGAGCAGATTCGCGAAAAAGATATACAGCTGCAACAGGTTGGTGAGCAGGTTCGTGACTTAACCCTTATACAGGTAGTACTGATACGTTTTTCTCACTTTACTGTGCTTGGCCATTCTGATTCGTTGAAGCACACTTGGATAAGTTGTTAGAAGTTTGACGATTATTGGTTATTGATTTATTGTTGTGTACTTATGTTTAATGATCTTTCTTTCCTCCCATGGCCTGCCTCTGCACTTTTCCAGCATTCACGTGTATGTGTGTGTGTGTGTGTGTGTTTTGCAACTTACACTAAGCCTTTTGGCCATCCCGTTCTTGTATGGTGTGCCTCTCTTAGTATGAATGCTGCTCAAGTTGCCAAGTTGCAGCCCAATTTGGATGCTTGCTTTTTGATGCACATTAGCAAAAGCTTTTGCAGTGGCCTCTAAGCATTTTCCTGAAAGTGGCTGCGATTCTCAGTCTAATCCTCGTGTTTAGCAAATCTGGTCATCCTGTTTTCCTGTAATTTCTTACAGCTGCTGTTTCATGATGCAGCATCGTGCCACCCAGGATATACTCTCGTTCAAGGATGAGCAACTAAGAGATGCACAGGCTTGGATGACACGTGCCCAGGAGTTAGATGCTTATCATGTCAGTGCAAACAGTTCATTGCAGTTGGAGCTTCGAGATCGTATTGACCAGATGAACCAACTTTGGCTTGGATACCAGAGGCAGGTCTGTTTCAGCTAACGGTTATGCCTTTTGATAAATGTTAGACGTTTATGACATGAATGTATCATGTGTGTGTGAAGTCAGTAGGAGGCTTTCTTCACCTAGGTATTAACGAGTCACTGCTCAAGCTTTAGACTAAGGTTTAGTTACCTAGTGGCTTGCCAGCTGCCTAGCATGAATGTTGATCCACAATCAGCTCATAAAGAAGAGTCTTTCTGATTGCTCTTAACAACTGAATGTACTAGACTAGTATGTGCAATTGGTCATGGTCGTAGCAGGTCGCCAAGTTGGCAGTAAATTGTGGTATTCTACACAATTTACTTAGAATTCATATTCTAAGGCAATGAGGCTCACCCATTGTCAGAACCTACAAAATAAAAATCAATCTAGCCTCATAAGTCTAAGTTGACCGTTGAAGCACGATAACCTGAAAAGTACTGACAGCTCATAATCTATAAAGGAAGAAAATGAGTAGGATCTGAATACTTATAAATGTATTTTTAGTGGGTGAATTGCAATCACGTAACTTTTGTCGGTGAGCGATAGGTTTTTCGCAAGCAATGCTTGTTAGGTTGCAAAGAGTGATGCTTTAAACTTTATGGTCTTTTTAGATGTTCCAAGCCGAAAACTGAAGCTACATCTTTCTTTGCAGTTATTACCTCTTTCTGTTGAACTTGTTTGTTGAAGCAAAACATTTTTGGAGGATATCTTATGGCTGTAGTTTCTATGGAGACCAGCTTGCAGAAGTGGAAATGTATCACACACAATCTGTCAAAAGGCTACAACAGCAACTTGCAGAAGTAAAGGAGCAGAACCGCGCTATGGAGAATGGGAGGGGCTTTGATAAGAACATTAAACGACCATCCTTTAATGGCAGCAAAGAGCTTACTCAAGTCGATGAAACCAATGAGCCAGCTTCTAATGGCTCAAAACAAATTGAATTAAGTGGAATAGGGGTTCAAGCTAAGTCGAGCATTCAACCTACTGGAACTGTTGATGGATTGGTGCCTATTTTTCGTCATGATCCCCCTGGCAAGGTATATAACACTGAAATATGATTTCTGCCTTTTTGTTTTTAGATCCAAGGCATGTGGACTTATAAGGTACTCTGATGCACTTTGCTTCAAGGAATCCAAACTTGCATCCTTATTGATGCTAGGATGCATGATTTAACATAATTTTGGGATTATTTTTTGTGATTTTTGATTTGGCCGTTTATGTAGTCTCATATTGTATCTGCTTTTGTTAGTCCTTTCTCTGTTGGTTTTCTATTTTCTGTTTTGTACACTTTGCCATGTTAGAGGGATGCGTTGGAAACGTGTGCCTAGCTGAAGTCGTCTAGAATTTGTGTTGTAAATCACAAAGATGTAGTTCTTTATTGTTAGTCAGGGTGCCAACTCAACTAGTTCGGATATGCAATTTTTCAAGTCAATGGCTGGATTGCTGTGCACTCACCTATTTATCAAGACTATTGCTGTAATTGACAATGAGAAATCATTTATTTTGTGTATATCCAGGTCGAGCATGCAACAGGACTGCCAGTAGTTCCTACTCCTGTGGTAGGGTTGACTACCCTTCTTCCACCATCTGGTGGCTTAGGAGGGATGCATCGGTATAGTGTGCATCATCAGAGCCTGACTCCATTGCAGCCATCTTCATTACAGGCTTCACAACAAGGTTTGGGTCGCATGCAGCCACCAGCTGCTCCACTAACACATCAGCAGTACCTTCCCCCTTCACAGCACCAACAGGTGTGCTGAAATTTGGTTTGCATTGGACTGGTTTCCCTATGGATAAATATGCATGTTTTCATTACTTCGGATAAACATGCCTGCTTTCATTACTTCGTTCAGTATTGTGACCTAAAGGTTGTATTCTTCATTCTTTCATATAATTCTTGTCTTAAAGCCATCTGATTTCTTTTGGGGAGGTAGTTCACGAGCAAGAAAAGTGAATCTAATGTGAATATTGTTGCTTGCTTAATGAACTTCTTAAACTCTTGCAATGAAATTGAGTCAGTTTATTAACAGGTAGCTCATGCCCAACGGTACCACTCGCAACAAACTCATCCAACTTCTGTGCAATCTCATTCTCAGTGGCAACAGCAGTTGTCGAGACCTTCAGTTCAGCAGCAGCATACAACATATCCATCTCTAATTCAGTCTCAGGGTACACTAAATTTGAAGAATATGGATATCCAAGAACATCATGTTCGTCAATATCATGAACAAGTACAGCCAGAGGGTCGTCAGAATCGACATGATTTTAAGCAGTCAGATGCTGTTCTTCCTGACTATTCATCTCAACCACATATGCAATCAATGCAGCAACACTCACAAGCTCCTCGAGAGGTCCTCTGTAAAGATCTGCCCTCACATACTCTGCCTGTAAGCATGGATCCAAAAAATGAGCCATCCCAGCAAATGCCTTTGCAACAGCATGATCAGTTGCAAAAAGATATTCCGGTATCTTGCCAACAACAGTTAGATAAGGTGCAGCAGGAGGATTCAAAAGATTTGGATAATCTTTCCCAAAATGTAGAAGAATGGCAGGTATCGTATATTTGGTGCACAGATTAGCAATTAAGAGGCTTTCCAATTTCTTCTATTGTGACATTAGACTGGAAATGCATGTATCTCAAACTCTTTCAATACTAAATGCTGGTTTTGCAGAGTTATCACAAACACAAGAGGCTTGACCAGCACACGTATCCAGAAGATCATATGTATCAGCAAATACAGCATTCCTCATCTGCACAGGCTAACTCCGATATGATTGAAATTCAGGAAGGACAACAAATTTCCAGTAGGATTGAGCAAATGCTTGAGGTCACCATCTCATCCCTTCCTGTTTCACTATCGAAGCAAGATACCACTTCCGAGGACTCTGAGAACGAATCATTGAAAAAGAATATAGACCTGAAAAGATCTGGCTTGCAGACATCAGCACAAGTTGTTGGTGTGAGTAACAAAGTTGGAGATTCAATGCCCTTGGATGAAAGGTCGCTTCTGGCTTGTTTAGTCAGGGCCGTTCCTGCTGAACCTACTGCAAAGATAAGAATCAGCTCAACCGTAAGTCAGCTAGCTTCATTCAAGGCATCTTCAGTCAAAGAACAAGAGGAAATGTTTCTGTGAACTTATTCTAATTTATAGCAGGTTGAGTTTGCCTAGTGATTTTTGCTTGGTGAATTTGGCTGAGGCGATGTTCTGAAATGCTTTTGCAGTTGCCAAATAGACTGGGAAAGATGCTTGCTCCTCTACATTGGCACGATTACCGTAAATTGTATGGTCGTCTTGATGAGTTTTTGGGTTCACATACTGAGGTATTCTCACTGCCCTGAGAGTATTAACACATGTATTACATTCCCTTTTGTTGCATGTCTGAGTTGTTTCCATTAGGTATATTTGAGCTTGCTATGCACTCTGCAGTTTGATTATGTCAACCACCTTTTACTTGTGGTTTCTTGTTTTTAAAAGAAGTTTGTATACAGCTTTTTGTCATTGAGGGAGACTTCATCTACCTCCGTGAAGGTGCCCATGCAGCTGTTTCAACGATGACTGCTGTAGCAAAAGCTGCTGCTGCAGCAGCAGCAGTAGCTCCAGTGGGGCCAAGTTTGTTGCCAACTGTCGCAGTAACTCCAGTGGCCAAGTCTCAAATGCAGCGGCTGAGAAGTTCAAAGAATTTTTTTTATCCACAAAAAGAAACTGTCAAAGGCCTGCATGTTCAAGAATCTTCTAACCTGTCTCCACTGTCATCTCCTCAGCCTTTAAAACCTGAAACCATGCAAGAAGAACAAATTGCTCTGAGGAAAAGTACCCCACCACCAAATGTTCGTATTGCTGCTCGAAGCCATGGGGTCAATGGTCATTCTAGGGTTTCTGCTGCAAAGTACAGTAGCAAGTTGGATGATCCAGAACGAGGCCCTAGAGAGGGTAGTAAGTCTTCCACCTTAAGTATTCGTACCATTGGGCTTACAGAAAATGGAATTATTGATGATTATTTGAGTCCTAGAGTGCAAGTTGCAAGAGAAAACGGCTTTTCCACAAACAAGCAACAGAGCAGGTACTTGGACGCATCTACATTCTATTTTTTTCATGTTTTTCTTAATGAGCTGTATTATGTAGAAGCAAGCGACTTTGGTCAGTTTCATTCGAAACTTAGCTGTATTTCATGATGGCATTTTTTAGGAATCAAGAGATCCATGCAAGGCCACAGACCCAGGAGAGTTTTATTTTGGGAATTGTTCCTAAATTGGCTCAATGAGGTGAGAATGCAATGCTCCCCCCCCCCTCTTTTCGGTTTCCTTAAGAGTCGTAATTTTTTTGGGTTGTTTCATGTTGTTCATTATTGACCTCTGAATAGTCAGCCAGATTGTAGTTTCTAGCCATTATGTGCGCTAGTCAGGTTTTTCTTCTGTCCCTTCCTCTCCCTCTCACTTATCCAGTCACAGGCAACATACCTGACCGCGGGTGATAGTCCCCATTTCTGAACTTGCCAATACTGGAAAGACTCGTATATGATGTCGTTTATGTAATATGTACTCACTACCAAGTTTCAGAATGACCACACCAGACTGTCTTGACATGATTCTAATTATGTAGAATCTTCATGCCAATTTGCACAATTTAGTAGGATTAGGTCTGTGGTATGAAAGAAAGTTGGACATAAATATATGCATGTGACTTTTAGCCAAGTCTTGAGTGGCTCCGTTCTAAAGGTTTTTCAGTGCACCCTGTAAAGTTACAGATTGCAGATTCTTTCTTCTGAACTTTGAATATATATTATTAACATGGCATGATTCATGTATCTGTAGTGTTATTGGTAAATTTTATATATTTATTCTACACTGGTAATATCTTTTAGGTTTCTATGAGCCTAGGAATCATATAGCTGTATTATAGCAATTTGGCAAGATAGTTCCTAGTTTGCAAATTGCTTCCAGTCAACCTTGCCAAATGTATACAACATATTTCATGTACGGGTACTACAAACGGCTTTTTTGCTGAGGATTGTTTTGAGCAATTTCAGATCCTTACAGTTCTCTTTCTATTTCGCTGGCACAAAAGTGTTACCTTTTTTTATGTTCGAATACAAAGCTGATTAGTAGAGGGATAACATTCTTATTTTAACATGAGCTACAAGATTAATGTTTTTCAGTCCATAAGAGTCACCATCCTACGCTTTACATGTTTGTTCCTTAAAGATCGTAGATGGTTCAAACAGGGCATCTCATTGACAGGCTGCACTACCATAATACTAAAAATGAAGACGGCTGAATAAGGACAGCCGCAAGATTCCTAGGATGTCCCATAAGGAAAAAAGCTACAGTAAAAAGTGGCCGGGGAGAGAGATGATAAGATATGAGGAGATATATGTAAAGAGTTGATTTACTGCCTGGTGATTTATCATCCTGCTCAGAATTATAGTAATTTGATGACGGCTGCATTGTCCAGTCTGATCGTTTGACATTTTTCTTCCTGATTTTTCCATGAAACTGATTGCATGGTTGAGATCCGTCAGTAGTGCTTCTATGAAGTCGATCCCTCTTTACTCGTTTCTACTTCAAATGATCTCCATGAGCATTCAGATTTGGAGATGTCATAAATTGTCATCCTCTGGACCGGCTGATCAAGAACTCGTGCTGGGTTTTGTTTATAGTATCTCGCTGTGGCCATTCTTTCAAAGGACACATGACTTTCATGTCCATTTATTGGCATGTATGACAATGGTGTTAAGCAGATTGAAGCTATGCTTGGATTGGCGATACATCATGATGAGTAATCAATAAGTTTATCTGATTGAGACAAGAGGGCTTCTGGGGTGAACGGATTTTTTCAAAGAAGTCTTTGAGATTGATCTATTTGTGCAAGTGGTAGTTATGGAACATGATAGGTATTAGGCTTAGAACATCTCTACTACATTCTAGGCATAAATTCATGATCTCTACTACATTCTAGGCATAAATTCATGTTTTGGGGATACTCCTGTTACATACTTTTGTATATGGACTGAAGAGAAGGAAAGGTCAACTATCAGGGTCTCTAAACCCGTGGAGATCTTACAGTTGTACGTTCGTGTAAAGTGAAAAGGGTAGCTGTTTGGAGAAAGAGATAGGGATGAAATTAGTGCCAAGTGAAGATCTGATCCCCTTAAAGAAGTACCCTAGGTCGTTAGAAGGGTTTTGATTTGTACAACCATTTAATAGTAAAATATGCTGTGTCATAGTTGCATTGCACTGCAGAACAAAGTCTTCCACAATGTCAATGGAACGCCCATTCCAAAACCTCCAGGAATACCAGCGTTCTCTTCTAGAAACCCTTTATAACATCCTTCCTTTTTTGGCATTGCCTTGCAAAGGCAATACTGTGTTTGAGTTGGTCAATGTAGTTTCTGTAGAAGTCATCATTAAAGTCAATGTCTTAAATCATGCATGCACAAAAAGCCTGAATGCATTGCTAAGGACTTTATTGCAAGAACTCAGTCCTTTAGTCTAAATGCAAGTCGTAAATAGTAAAAATCCATGTCCTTTTTTTCTTGTATGCATGCCCAGCTTTAGATGCACCTCTATATGCAAGTCATAAATAACAAAAAATTCATGTCCTTCCCTTTCTTTTTTTTTGCATGCCTAATTTCTCAACCTGCATGATGGACCAACGTCATCACCAACAACCATCATCGAATAAAAATGATCTATTTGCACTCACAAAATCATTTCATATATGTTTTATTTATTGGTGTCATATCTCTACCCATGCGCACACTTTAAATCAAAGTTCAATCCTCGAGATAAGCAAAGAAAATGATAGTCACTATGCCACAGTTCCAAGACAAGACAAGTAAGATTTGACCAATCCTATACGGTCAAATTATATGTTAAATTTGTGGCAATGACTTTGTGGTATTGCACAACGTTCTTGTTTCAATGGTTTTTTGGCTGGATTTGATAAATTATGTCAAAATGTGTCTATTATAAAGCTTAAATAAAAAAGATTTATAGCGGTTTTGAAGCTCAATAATCAATGGATTGTGGAGGGAGTTCTCTCTAATATGTAACGGCTAGTACATACTACATAAAAATATTCCAATTTTGTATGCCTCATCTTTGTACTAACTCTGGTGGTACCAAGACTGACGATTATTAGGCATGAAAGCCTACATGGGTTGTCCAACTCCTCATTAAAGGCCCCCACATGGTCTCTAACATTAACTATAAACAAGTTCTCAAGGATGAAACTGCATACAAAAGTGAGGCTTTTTCAACAATAACCGGGGCTTCGCAAACCCATGGTCAAGGCTACTTAGTACTATAACCAAGGACATCGTACTTTCCCCCTCGAGAATATTTACGCCCTTAGAAATGGAAGTCATGCAAGTTTCTCTTTAAACTTTCAATAAACACCCAAGAGTTTCAGCCGTCACGACACGCCTAGCGAGATTTGAACACCACATTCCAAATGCTTGTGTATTTTGGCCATTTCCACAGAATGGCTTGTTGGAAACCGAGTGAGGTGATGTCTGAGCCTAGAATGCATTTCCACATGCTTGCACAGACTCCTATGACCTCCGTTCCGCCCGTCTACGTTCGTATCACAAATTTCAATTTTCATGCCCTGATTCCATACTTTTTAGGGTTTAGATGTGGACCATCGTGCAAACATCTGCTAGGGGCGCGGTTTAGGCCCACACTGCACTCCTTTATGCCTGCACGGACTCCGACGCTAACGTCAGTCGCCTGTTATCCCTCATACAGAAATTATTCTATCCCACACCCTAATCTCATGTTCTTCTTTGGCACTTGATATAATGTGTGAACTGGAATCGTTCTGATGTATGCTCTGGTATTTTGAGCTCTATTTGAGCTCGGTAATGTTGTTCAATGCAATGTATTTTTTTTTTCTACTGAACGTTTGCCTGATTATTTGTTGTTTAGGGTCGTGTTGATACGATGCCAGTGCGGGACCGAGGCCTTTGGGCTGAGGTTGAGCTTACCGACGGGGATGTGGGCACACACCATGGCTCAGGCACCCGCAGATGGAGATGCTTGCATTGCGGTGGTCACTTCACGGGATCACTCACCAGGGTTAGGGCTCACTTGCTGCGGGTCAGAGGGCCAGATGGGCGGACATTGGGCATATCTGATTGCCCCAGGATTTCTGATGAGGATCTGCAGAGGTTGTCTACCATGTACGGGCCCGGTACTGCATCACAGGGTTCTAGACAAGGACAGGCAGCAGGAGCAGCTACAGGTAGGCATGCAGGAGGGCTCACAGGCAGACAGGCAGGGCCTACCATGGATATTGGGCCCAATACATCACGGGCAGGGCATGGTATAGCTGCAGGGCGTAGTACATCATGGGTTGGGCATGGTATAGGTGCAGGGCCCAGTACATCACGGGCAGAGCATGGTATTGCTGCAGGGCCCAGTAAAGCACGGGCAGAGCATGGTTCAGGTGCAAGGCCCAGTAGAGCACCTTCAGTTCCATCCGCAGCAGCAGCAGGACCATCAGATGAGCATGTTGGTTCAGCAGCAGCGGGTGCTTCTCGACCCTCCTCCTCGGCAGCAGATGCACCACATGTTTCGGCAGATGTTGCCAGAGAGAGTGACACACCCACAGATCAGCCATCCGTTGGGCATGCCAGACCACGAGCACCATATACACAACAGAGAGGGGTTAGGCCCAGGCAGCAGACCCTTGATCGATGCGGCTGGTAGAGAGACAGCAGGCCCGTTGCACTCGACTGTGTGGCCAGTTCTTTTACGAGTGCGGCATTGCCTTTGCTGTTGCTGACACTTGGGTGTTCAGGGAGTTCTGTGCACAGATGGTAGCCGTGGATGCTACATGGACACCTCCCAGGCGAGAGGCACTACGAGGCAAGTTGCTTCGTCAGGAGGAGGAGACCATCACGCGGGAGTTGAGTTCCATTCGCTCAGCTTGGCAGCAATAAGTAACTTGTCTTTGTAATCTCTTCGCATGTGTTTAGGATTTACTGGTGCCGTAATTTTTGCATGTAGCTAATGGGTGTTTTGCGACAGGTATGGATGCACGATACTGAGCGATGGATGGACCGACATTCGTCGGCGATCCGTCATCAATGTCTTGGTTTCTTGCCTGCTTGGCACAGTATTCCTACGTGGCGTGGATGCCACTCGAGGTGGTGACGCCATCACAGCCGATTTCATATGGGAGGTCATTAGAGATGTTATTGCTGACATCGGAGATGAGCACGTGGTTCAGGTTGTCACCGACAACGCCTCGAACTGCAAGCAGATGGGCGAGATTATGATGAGGGAGCACCTCAGCATTGTGTGGACACCCTGTGCTGCACATTGCATAGACTTGCTCATCCATGACCTATGTGCGCTTCCATGGATCAGAGGAGGTATAGTTTGTTCTATTTGCTATGCTTTCTTCCTTCGATGCTGCCAACCACGTCTCAACTACTGTCTATACTTTTTTACTGGGTGTTTGTGTTGCAGATCACTTCTACGGCCATGCGCCTGGTCACTTTTGTCACCAGGAAGAGGCGTGTGTTGGCCCTGTTCCGCACCTTCTCCACCCTAAACCTGAAGAAGCCGGCACCCACACGCTTTGCGTTTTACTTCTTGGTGCTAGAGCGATTGGTGGTGGTGAAGGATGCATTGCGGCGGATGGTTTCCAGCGTGGCCTTCCGGGACTTTACAGACCTCCCCCATTCGGCATTTTTCCAGTCCACTGTGTACGGCGACGAGTTCTGGAGAGCTGCTGAGGAGATTAGTGGGATTCTACTACCCATTTACAGAGTGCTGCGTCTGGTAGACCGTGAGGGGTGCACCCTTGGTCTCGTTTACGAGTTCATGGAGCGCATCGGCGAGGGGATTCTGTTGTCAGCCTTGGACGAGCATAGGTATGACTCTTCAGTGTCTAGTTTGTTGTTTCTCACTCGAGTCTGATGCGTTTCTTTTATGCTATGGTTTGGTGATTGTTGTAATTTGTCTGCTGCAGGAGGCGCGAGATCTCACGCATCTGAGAGGCCAGATGGGACTACTTCCACCGACCCATCCACGCCGTAGCCCACATGTTACACCCCTTGTGGTGCTCTACACGAGAGAGGGACGATCCGGAGCTACACCGGGGATGGGTGGAGTACACGGAGTGCGTATGGCCCGGACCAGGTACGTGTGAGAAATCATTTGGTAGCAATGTTACTGCAGTATTGTACTCATTGGTAGTGTCTGAATTTGAGGGGTCTTACATGTGCCATGTTTTTCCTTTTGCCAATAGGTTCGATGCTGGCCAACATTGCAAGCCAGCTGCTCGCATTTGAGCGCTTCCAGTTTCCTTTCGATGGAGAGCAGAGTCGGCGGAGGGAGGATCAGCTGAGGCCTGTTACATGGTGGTGCATCCACGGGCGCAGCACAGGTGACCTGAGGCGATTGGCTGAGAGAGTCCTTGCACAGGACTGTTCTGCAGGAGCTTGTGAGTGGAATTGGAGCACTTGGGCCTTGTATCACACGCAGAAGAGGAACAGGTTGTCCATCGAGCAGTGTAGGCGGTTGGTGTTTGTGAACACCAACGGCCGTATGCTGAGGCGCACACGAGGAGAGGGTCAGATGCTCGAGGTGAGTCACATCATCACCCCCCTTTTCTTGGTATGCTTTGGTGCTGCTGGTGGACCCTGATGCAGAGACAGAGGAGGATCCAGCCATTCCTGCACGTAGGCCTAGGGGGAGACCTAGAGGTTCTAGGAGGGGGGGGCTGAGTACTCTTTTTGTAGACATGAGTGGAGCATCACAGGCAGTCGTCGGCCAGGCATCATCACAGTGGGTAGGGCCATCCCAGGGCGTAGGGTTACGGCCACGTGACACACAAGCACGACGGAGTAGACACAGGGCTGGGGGCAGCCAGATGGGGGCCAGAGGAGGGGAGAGAGGCAGAGGCAGAGGCAGAGGCAGAGGCAGGGAGGGGGGGGTCCAGAGCCAGGGCACGCAGCTGGGATCCAGAGCACGCAGCAGAGCCAGGTCCACACCACGACATATGGCTCCCTCCAGTTCCGATTCATCTGCGGACCCATGGGATCTGCAGTCCACAGATTCGGATGATTTATCCTACCATGACTCTGACGAGCCTTAGTTATACAGTTTTCATTACGTTCATGGAACATCATTGTACCCCTTTTTGGTGCCATGTGGCCCGATATTATATATTATGATGATCCTATTCACAGCATTGTCGTGATTCAGTATTGTTCTTCATGGTTTTAGTTCAGTAACTTCGGTTTTATGGTTTATGATTTATGGTTGGAGAGAGAGAGAGAGAGAGAGAGAGAGAGAGAGAGAGAGAGAGAGAGAGAGAGAGAGAGAGAGAGAGAGAGAGAGAGAGAGAGAGAGAGAGAGAGAGAGAGAGAGAGAGAGAGAGAGAGAGAGAGAGAGAGAGAGAGAGAGAGAGAGAGAGAGAGAGAGAGAGAGAGAGAGAGAGAGAGAGAGAGAGAGAGAGAGAGAGAGAGAGAGAGAGAGAGAGAGAGAGAGAGAGAGAGAGAGAGAGAGAGAGAGAGAGAGAGAGAGAGAGAGAGAGAGAGAGAGAGAGAGAGAGAGAGAGAGAGAGAGAGAGAGAGAGAGAGAGAGAGAGAGAGAGAGAGAGAGAGAGAGAGAGAGAGTAGTATGGTTGTTTTGTCAAAAATTGTTTCATTTAAGGCTAAAGTTCAGAATGATTCAGCTAGGTTTTTGTTCAGCATGGTTTCAGTTCCGTTTGTTGTGAATCGTGATCAGAGAGAGATAGAGAGAGGGAGAATCAGAGAAAGGGAGATTCCTGCTATGTTCACTAGGAATGCCCCAATGTGTTCTCTTTTTTTTATATGGGATGCAGCTTTAGCGTAAAGGGACCATCCTGCACCTGAAACAGTCGGCAAAGTACACAATCATACTCCCCTCGATCAGAGCTTTCATCTGATACCCATATTGCACAAAAAAATTTCAATTTTTTTTTTTTTTTTTCGATTCTACACGATTTTGGGAAAATCCCGAATCGCGAATCGGGATCGCGATTCTAATCGCGATTCGCGAATCGCGGTGCAACTATGGTTTTAACTATAGTAGGTGATCTAGGTAGGTTGGAACATGTATGTAAGCATAAATGGGGTATAGATAGTAGTCGAATGCTTGTTACTATTGTAAGCAAAACTGATCAAAACGAGGTGCGTTTTCCATTGAGATTGCTCATGTGAGACATATGCTCGAAGCATATCCTCCATAGTCTGGTTAGTTCTTCCAGTCTGACCATCATATTTCGGATGATTAGAAGAGCTAAGACTAAGCGAAATTTCTAATTTCTAGAATACTGTTGATCAAGTGTGTTATGAATTTTGGATCATGATCGCTTACAATGTTACTTGGCAGTCCATAGAGTCTATACAGATGTTTTGCAATAGACTGAGCTAACTCAAGCTCTTATAGTGGTCTTGGTTTGGATAAATGTAGCTAATTTTGTAAGTTGATCCTGTTGATCCACAAGTACCCAAATAGCATCATTACCTTTTTGTGTCCTTTTAAGATCCGTTACAAAATTCATTGAGATACTATCCCACCATTTGCGAAGGATCCCCAATGGGCATTACAATCCATCAACTTTCAAGCTTTCAGTTTTTGTAAGTTGACATTGTTTACATTTTGCAACATAGGATTCTGTGAAAAGCTTCAACTTTGACAAAAGAAATGCCTGCAAGCTAAATCCAATGTCCTTTGTATCCCTAGATGTCCTGCGCATGGCACATTATGGCATTCATACAAAATCTTGCTTTTAACCATGACATATTAGGTATACAAACTTTCCATTTTTGAACAAAAGTCCATTCTTAATGGCATAGTTTCCATGAATTGCAGTTCGAACATCAAATAGGCAGTCTAAACGAACCAATCATTGAGAGGCGGTTCAAACCAGATTTTGGCTCCAACTGTGGAAAAGAGAAGCCTGATTTTTTGTTGATTGCTAGGTTTAATATTTCATCATGATATGAATTTTGAGTATTGTAATTTGTGTTTGAAGTTTTATCACTTTTGGTTCACTAATGATTCATGAAGTTGGACTTCGGTATTATTTAGAGAGGCTATGTAGTCACTAGTCACTAGTATGATGTATCTAATCTCTCATTCATGATCGTTCAATTGCATGATTATTTGCTTGTAGCTCACATTGCTCAATGCTACCAGAGGTCACTAGACTACCAACTTGACTCTCAAATTTCAATGCACAAACATGTAGACAGATCAACGCATGTGTCACGAACACAATAATCACTAGTAGTAGTATATAAAGTGCTATAAAGAGCATTTTGAACTTGTTTTGTTTGGTGCTAAACCTTTAGAATTGAAGGTTTAGCAATAAACAAAACCCAGAAGAGAGAAAAAAGAAAAAACCGGTTCGAACTGTTTTCCAATTTGAATTGGCCAAACTGGCCATGTCCGTTTTGAATTGGTTCGAACTAGATGAATTGGCTGATTTGAATACCTTCTCCTCACTCGACTGAGCGCCATGTATTCTAGATTCACCAATGCGTATACTATTGGACTCAACTTCTTGCCGAATGCGACCAAAGTGTCTGTCATTGCGACAGAGTTCCCCAAATTAAAAGATAAAAATCTTCAAAAAGTTCCGTGAAGGAAAATTTATTCCTTCATCAATTCGACTAAGAGCATCAGCTACTTGATATTTCAAGCCTTTCACACATCGGATCTCACATGTGCTTAACCCAATGAGCTTGTAGACCCCTAAGCTTTGGTAAAAAACTAAATTTGAATCGTTTAATCTTGTTTAAATCAAATGGAGTCTCAATTCAAGTTTCCTGGTGAATATTCAAAAGATAAGTCCTTAGAATATTATCTGATACAAGGTATTTAAATGTTTTTTAGCTGCCTCTTTTTGGCTTTTTTTTCGTTTCCAAGACACAAATTTTTTTTTTTCTAAACAACTACCCCCCCCCCCCCCAAAAAAAAAAAAAAAAAAGTTTCAGAACGGAATGTTCTGAAAGTTCTAGAATGTTCCAAAAACGGTGATCGAAACTCTATGTTCTGGAACTCAATGCATCTATGGTTCCTATCAATCAAATCTTGCATGCATCATTCGCTGATTCAATCCAATCTTGCCAGCAAGCAAACTCTTTGAGAACACAAGAATCCATCCAAAGATCACCTAAAATCACGTGTTCTAACCAAAACATGGCAAGAACTTACAAGTTACGGAGTTTTTTTCACAGCTTCGAATGGTAGCTCATTGTAGGTCCACTTCAAATGCTTTTGGCTCGACTTCTTCATGTGATTTCTTGAAGCTTTACTAGATTTTCCTATGCTTGATTCCCATCCCCTTTTCAAGCAGTAATTGGTTCTAATACCAGTGTAAAGTCTAGGGCTAGGGAAAATTGAAAAAGGAACAATGTAGAAGCAAGCATGGGACGATCCTCCCGTCCTGTGAAGGAGAAACACGAAGAGAGAGCGAGCTCTACACTGCACAATTATCTAGGATTGGAATGAGAACAGGAATGGGAATGGAAACGTCCTCGAGAAAATGGGAATGGGAACGGGAACACCACTTCATCATAGGCCATGTAAACTAGGGAACGGGAATATGAACACAAACATCCTCGAGAAAATGACAACAAAAATGGGAATGCACGCAAAAAGATGTTTATCATATTAATTCTAATTTCCAAAAAAGAATAGTTTATGCAGAATTATTCATCTTTTGAATAAAAAGTTCTAGAATTGACGAGTAACTATTAACAAAACAAAAGCAAACATTTTGACCTAAAAGTTGTGATTTGCAAATCAAATGCTATTGGCTTGACTTCTTCATTGCCTGTCACTTCTTGAAGCTTTACCAAATTTCCTATGCTTAATTCCAATCCCCTTTTCACGCAATATCTGGTTCTAATACCAGTGTAAAGTCCAGGGCTAGGGAAACTTGCAAAAGGAACAATGTAGAACCAAGCATGGGACGATCCTCCCGTCCTATGATTTTCATGCAACAATGATCAGTCCCCTCATGCAGTAGAGAAGTCTATAAAAGGGAGAAATATGAAGAGAGAGCTAGCTCTACATTGAAGAATCACCAAGAATTGGAATGAGACCGAGAACAGGAAGGGAACAAAAACGTCCTCGAGAAAATGGAAATGGGAACGGGAACGGGAAGTTGGAATGCCACTTCATCATAGGGCATGTAAATTAGGGGATGGGAACATGAACAAAAAGAATGGGAATGCACGCAAAAAGATGCTTGTACATATTAACCCTAGAAAAGAATAATTTATATAGTAGAATTTTTTGAATAAAAAGTTCTAAAATGATGAGTAACTAGTAACAAAACAAAATCAAACATTTTGACCTAAAAATTGTGATTTGCAAATTATCATTTGTACGATGTGAATTACGAGATTGTGAAGTGGCTTACAAGTTATTTCCAAATCCCAGTTGACTTTATGAATCAGAAAAGTTTATACATCAAGTAAACTATCACATGCAATAAATCACTTCAAATAGGAGGCTCAAAAATTATATATGGCCTTTCAAAATTTTGAGTTTTGATATATTGAAGATGTCATACATATTATAGCAGAGATCGAAAACCAATCCACTTGTCAAACTAGCTTCCTTAAAGAACTATTTTCTTCTTGGAGACATTCCAACATAATTAAGTTGTAACCAAATCTTGTCTCAAGTTACTTTAGAAGGTCCTTGGAGCAATCTTACGAAAGATAGCATCAATATAATGATGTCAAGTGATAAAAGAGACGACATCCTTCCCCATATAAATCAAAGGCTGATAGTAAGGTAATTTTCTAATCTTCAATAAATTGTTGAGGCAGTGGGCAGTGCATGGACTGAGAGAAATATGGGGATCAAGCTTCGAAATAGCTCCTGCTGCCGTGTTAGCATTTTCCCATTAGCAGTAAATTGTACCACATCTGCTCCCCTGATATGGTCAATGGCCTCACTCCACATGTTTGCCAATCTTTTGTTCCCAATCTCCGAGTTGTCTATGGACCTCATAAAATATGATCTCCCTCGTGAGTTCGCAACAATGGCCTGAACAGATCGGGCTCTAGCGTCACTCCATCCATCAACAATGAGTATCACGCCGTGCTTTTGCCACCCCTCTCTAATAGGAACTAATGCTGCATGGATGTTTAACTTTTCATCCTCTAGCATTTTTTTCCGTGCATAATACTTATAAATGGCAGACACTCAAACCAGAACCTCTAGGAAAAAACACGATAAAGCGTGAAAGTGGTGGGATGAAGTCACTGTCAATGGTTCAGTCCAAGTGATGGAGGATCTATGTGGAAGTGCAAATTTTGCGGGGAGTACAAATCTGGTGGGATGGATTGTGCGCGGCTGCATCTTACTGGACCTGGTGTCACTCAAAAGCAGGGCATTTCAATATGCGGAAGTGTTTTTCCCAAAAAATTAGCTGAGCTTGAAGCACTGGCAACACATTTGGTTGCAAAAAAACCTCAAGGTCCAAGATCAGTGGATCTCGCTACAAGGACTACAATCACGAGATTTCACACCACATTGCCAATTCAACAAACCATGCAGCAGCTGCAATTGCATAGTCCCATCCCTTCCTTGCGTGCTTCGGAAGGTGGTTCATTTTGTGATTCTTCATCTTCTTCGCCATTTCCTTTTGGACCCATGAGGCAAGCTAGTCTTGTAATTGCATGGCATCCAAGGATGAAGTCCCAAGTTGATGGAGCGATAGCAAGAATGTTCTACCACGATAAGGTTCTTTTGCGTGTAGCAAGATCTCCATATTTCATGCAGGCAATCAGGGAGATTGCAAATTTTGGGCCCAGCTATATTCCTAGTAATGAGACATTGATTTAGCCAACTCACCGAGTGCCATGAAAGTTTTTAAACCTTCAAATTTATGGATGAGACTTTCAGTCCGGTAGTCAAACTGCAGGCATCCACTGCTGTTTTTGAACGAATTCTTCATTGGAATAGGTCGCTACTGAGAAGTATTGCTGATCATAGCTTGTCTTGTGTTTGTTGGTTTTATCGTCCACTTGGTTCGCTGGAGTCTGCAAGGCAAATCGTTGGTTATGTGGAAGCTGTATTTGCTATTGGTCATCTAAAATCGGTTTGCTGGAGTTCGCTGACAGGCAATCAAGTCTTTGCTGCCTACTGCTTGTGGAAAATAAATTTGTTCACAAGTTTGTGCTAGAGGTACACCTGAGACAGCTCACAGGAAGAAAGAAGTTGCTGAGATCATTTGCATGCATGAACTGGTCACTGGACTAGATTGCTGTCGGACAGCAAAAAGAGTTGGATCGCACTTCTTTTTCGAAGATGCTAGTTGTTGAAGTGTTCAAATAGATCCCTATTTAGGTTGGAAGACTACTTGGGATACAAGGGCTCTATATAAGCTAGTACAATGCAAGTTATCCTAAGACCAAAATTTTTTGCAAGATCTTTTAAGAAAAACCACAAAGATTGTGTGGAATTATCGAAATTTTGAAGAACCAACATAGATTTCGTCAAAATTTTGAAGAACCAAACAAAGGTTTTGTGGAATTGGCAATATTTTGAAGAATCAATAAATTTTGTGGGCTGGACAATTTTTTTGAACGACAAATAGTGGAACTGAAAAACTTTTTGAATGACAGTTTTGCGAAACCAACAAAATTATCATGAAATCATCAGTGTTACACAATGGTAACTTTGAATGATGCGATATCATCAGAGGCTACTTGATGGTGTGAATTTTTAGCGTATGGAATTTCAAGATGCAAAATATTCTCATGGATCGAGAATGTTGGGATATTGTTGCAGGTACCGAGATACCTCGAACAAATGATAGGAAGTTGAGAGAGTATCTGACGTGGAGAAGAAAAGCTCATCATATCATTAACTCATCAGTTATACCTCATATCAAAGATGTTGCTAGACCCAAGGAAGTTTGGGATATTCTCAAGAATCTGTATGAGAATGTAAACCTTCTTCACTGTTGATATGGTTCAAGGAACTGAACACCGATAAAGCTAGAGATATTGATGGTCTTGAATCAGAGTTATCGATTCATGCAGTTGATTTGCTATCACCAACAAGCACCCAAAGCATTGTACACGAGGATTGATAAATACTTTGAGGAGCTTAATTTTTAGAGTAGCCTGATCTACATTTTATGTTATGGTAAAAGACGACTAGATTGTTATTGTAGTGATGTATGTTGATGATCTTATTGTCACAGGTCCTAATTATGTTTTGATTCTTAATATTAAGAAATACCTCTCATCAGGGTTTGACATAGTTACAAGCTAAGATTCACTAGCTATGCTAGAAAGCAGGACTTCAGCTAGAAAGCAGGAAGAGAATGCTTAAGGAGGCTAAAAGAGGAGCAATCATCATAAACTGAATAAAGGAATACAATGCTTCCCTACTTATACCCTCTTCTTGAATCAAATGGAGGATTCAAAAAAGGGAGGGAAAAGGATTTGGAGGGAAAATAGTGCGCCCTCCCAATAGGAGGACCCCCACTCCAAATCAATATGACCAAGTCTTAAAAATATAACCAAATAGGGCCCAAGGCCAGTATATGGATAAAAAGGGCCCTTAGGCCTGCTTATGCATAATAACAATAAAAGAACAGACGCGGCGAATGTAATGAGCCAAGTCCATAACTCTCCCCTGCAGAAAAACAAAGCCCTCCACCGGCTAGCAAGCATAATGACTTTCTAAAACAATAATGTAAGCATGCGAAATACTGAAAAATCACGAACTAATGGAAATACTGATGGAGAGGACATAAGTCGTCACAACAGATACCCCAAAAGCATCATAACTGTGTAAAGCAAGTACTAAGCAAATACGACAATAAAGAATAGTCATAGCTAGCCGAATCATGAAGCAGAGGGAACATCTACAATGACATCTGTAGTAGAGGAGAGAACTAAAGCCATGAGGGCTCGAGCCTGATCTGCCAATAATGGTGTATGATAAAACACATCAATAGGCTCCCAAGTGGCCTCCTCAAGAGGATGACCATCCCACTCTCAAGAAAAAGTGAATTTGCCGGCAGCGTCGACTATGGTGAAGGTGAACCTGGTGAATGGCAGCTGGTAAGAAAGGGAACAACTCAGGATCAACATCATGGCGACGAAGGGAACATCTCGGTCGCGTCATTAGAAACCAAGCAATATGGAACAACCAGGCATGCCAAGGAACCAGAAGAAGATCAAGCAAAGGTCCATGAATGAGAAGTAGCAATGGCACACGGTACCCTCAAGGCCCATATCACGAGAAGAGCAGCATGCCAAAAGCTCCAGAAGGTCCAAGAAATCAATGCATCATCTAAAAAGACATGATGCATGAAAACAGTAGCAACAAATCTAGAAATAGTAGAGGCGCCAACTGAAAAAAACTGTAGCCGAAAAACTCATCCACAAAGACCTCATATGGACATACCAATCCATCATAGGATACACCAAAAACGGATGGAGAATCGGATGACCCATCGGAACTGGCTGCAAGTGTAATCCCAAAGTACACACCAAGCGCACATGTGAGGAATAGAAGAAATGCACTGGAACGAGGAACAATATATGTAGAAACACAAGGAGATTGAAGGATCCTCATATACTCATCTAGAAAGATCCCAGCATATAAATACCCTAGATAAGTAATAGTGACCATCTGGCAAATTTCCTCGGATGGAAATGTTTAATGGTAAGGGCGAAAGGCTCATGAATCATGTCAGGAACCGTAGAAATATCATGAGGCAAATCACAAACCTCAAGCAGAGATCCATGGAGTAAAGTGAAAGAAGATACAACCTGATCACCAATTTTGAGGGAACTAGCAAACGTGGACCTGTGAAGAACCCCATAGAAATTAGCAGGAACATCGGCCATAACGGACTCAAGAGATGGAGATATAGAGACCAATGGAGAAGATACTGCACCAACCACCGAACCAGGAGGGCTATCTGAGGTAGGCGCAAAAGCAATAGTAGAAATACCACCAAGGTATACGGCCTCAATATCAATGAAACCAGGAATGACCGCCGAATACGATATTTGTGAATCAAGGCATATAGGTGCAAGGCACGTAGCAACAACCTGTAAATCCGGAGTAGCATCAACTTGAGTAAGAGGACCCACGGTCGGTGAAAAGCAGCAACTAATGTACTTTGAATGGAAAGAAGAGCTGCATCATGAGCCTTTGGCAGGCTACGCATAAACTGCTTCCCGGTAACGAACTGATAGTCACTCTGGGAATCAATACCAGAAAGTAAATGATGCCGACCAACATGTGTAAAAGACAGTGCTTGCTGAGAAAGATCCACAACAACAATACCAAGTGATGAAAACAATTTGCACCAAGAATAATGTCATAGCGCTCTAGAGGAATAATATAGAAATCTGCCTGTCTAGAGAAGTCACCAGTGCTATAGTCCAAGCCCTGAAACATTTGGTAGGAAGAGCCTCATGGTAAAAAACAGTGGTAGGAGGACAAGGAGGAACGGTAGTAGAAGAAGCCAAAGTAGGAGAAGCAGTGGAATGAGAGCAAGAAAAACGAGAAGAAGTGGATAACTCAGGATATTTATGCTGCAAGGTAGTAGCCAAGGAGATAGCATCTGAGAGAGTAAGAGGCCGAAAAGATGAGACTTCATATCGTAAGGTGTCTTTAAGATCGGCATTAAAATGTGAAATAAGCTCTGTAGGATGAAGATTAGTAAAAAGGTAGGAAAGCTCAATAAACTGATCAATATAACATAGTATGGCGAAGGCTACGAAACAGATCACGTTGGCGAACCAACCATTGTGGGTCAATTATAGCCATATGAAGATCATGCCGAAAAGTAGGCCATATATGAAATCCCTCACGAGTAGGCTCAGAGCGATAGACACGTCACCAAGTCTGAGCTCGACCATCTAAATGTAACGCAGCCAACTGCACTTTCTGGGTTTCAGTCTTGGGATACATTAGAAAATAGGTCTCTAACTTAGAGAACCAATTTTCCAAGATATTTCCATCAGATGAACCAGAATAAGTAGTAAGCTGGATGCGATCACGAAAATCACGAGCAAAATGAGGCTCAGGATTACCTGAAAAAGTAGAAGAAGGAAATCCTGGTGGTGCGGAGGGAAATCCAGGTGGTGGTACAAAAGACCCGAAAGGAGACCCATAAGAACTAGCACTATATGAAGGGAGACCAAACATACTACCAAAAGCACTTCCTGAAGATGGAGATGGAGCAGGAGCAGGTGTATTCAAAATAGGAAATAAAGGTGCTTTACCATGACGATGAAGAATGTCTGGGGAGGTGGTATCCCCTCGTGGTAGGATAGTCTCAAGGCTAGAAAGAATACGATCAATACGACTCTCAAGATGATCCATGCGGGAATCAATATGTGTAAAACGATCATCTAAAGAGCTCTGCGGAGGGTCTTCTGATGAAGAAGTCGCTATAGGGACTAAGGAAGAGACAAAAACCTGAGGGAGAGGACGCTTGTCGTCACCCTAACTTAGTGTAACTTCCGAAATCACCAAAAATGGCACGTAAACAGTCAATCAAGATGGATAATAATCAGAAAATGAGGGGCTGAGAAAGTAGAAGGTTTCTAACAAAATAGAAAAATGGACAGAGGAGGGTGTGAGGCAACAAATATGAACAGGAATAGGGGGCTGGAAAGAGCAGTATGTGAGCAGAAAAGACAGCAAGTAGGTGCAAAAAGGAAGTGCAAAAAGGGCGCTAGCAATACCTAGGTGGGTGCTGATCCGTCGTTCACTCGGTAGTGCCAACAAAGAGAGGTAAAAGCTGAAGATAACAGGGCACTGGGCAGCAACTACCAAGATCCACAATATGCTGAAGAATAGGCTGAAAAAAGGTGCTAAAGTAAGGTACCGAACAGCCTCCAATCAATAGCCGAAACGAACAGCAAGTTGGTGAAAAGAACCGCTGAAAATGAGATGGTAGTAGGGCGCTGGACAGCCTCCAGTCAATATAAAAACTGGATAACAAATCGGTGACGAAAAGTGTCGAAAATGATGAGGTAGTAGGGTGCTGGGCAATAGCTACCAAATCTGCAAAAACAATGAAAATCTGCCAAAAAAATCGACGAAAGTGATGGGTTACCGCTGAAAATGAGATGCTAGTAGGGCGCTGGACAGCCTCCAATCAATATAAAAAATGGACAGCAAATCGATGACGAAAAGTGTCGAAAATGATGAGGTAGTAGGGCGCTGGGCAATAGCTACCAAATCTGCAAAAACAATGAAAATCTGCCGAAAAAATCGACGAAAGTGATGGGTTAGCAGGGCGCTGGACAGCCTCCACCAAAACTGCAAAAAATGATGAAGAAATCGTTGAAAGTGATGGGCAGTAGGGCGCTGGACAGCCACCACCAATCTGCAAATATGACGGAGAAAAATCGATGAAAGTGATGGGTGGTAGGGCGCTGGACAGCCTCCACCAATCTACAGGAAGGTTGACGGAGAAAAATCGATGAAAGTGATGGGTGGTAGGGCGTTGGACAGCCTCCACCAATCTGCAGGAAAGTGCTCTGTTACCAAGTTACAAGCTAAGATTCACTAGCTATGCTCGAAAGCAGGACTTAAGCTAGAAAGCAGGAAGAGAATGCTTAACGAGGCTAAAAGAGAAGCAATCATGATAAACTGAATAAAGGAATACAATGTTGCCCTACTTATACCCTCTCCCTGAATCAAATGGAGGATTCAAAAAAGGGAGGGAAGAGGATTTGGAGGGAAAATAGTGCGCCCTCCCAATAGGAGGACCCCCACTCCAAATCAATGTGACCAAGTCCTAAAAATATAACCAAATAGGGCCCAAGGCCAGTATATGAATAAAAAGGGCCCTTAGGCCTGCTTATGCATAATAACAATAAAAGAACGGACGCGACGAATGTAATGAGCCAAGTCCATAACTGACATGAAAGATCTTGGTTCACTACAATACTTTCTCAGGATTGAGATATGGAGAGTAACATGAGGTCTATTTATTTCTCAAGCTAAGTATGCTCAGTGCACTTCTGGAAAAATTTGGGATGTCAAAATCTAAACGGATTTCAACTCCATATAATTGTGGATGGAAGCTTACGAACGCCGAGGAAGATCAAGATGTGGATGAAACATTATATAGACAACTTGTTGGAAGTTTGAGCTATCTAACGACTACATGACCAGATACAGTATGGTCAGTTTATGGCTAAACCAAAGCAGGTTTATTGGAAAATTGTGAAGCGGATACTCGGGTATATTGAAGGTACTATACGATTTGGTATCTGCGACGAAGGGTGTGTTAGGAATTAATGTTTATTTTGTCCCCTTAGGTTACAAGGCCATGCTTGCATGCTACTTTAGGGGCCTATACCATTTCAGAAAATTCTTAGACTAGTCAAACTTCTATCATGGTAGTAACATCTTAATGGAGCAACCCAAGTGCTTCACCAAGCACGGAATGGAGGCAAAGTTTGTCCTCTCAAGAGGAGCTTGTATGGTTTGAAACAAGCTTCAAGATCTTGGAATACAAGACTTAATCTCTTTCTTATTTCCATGGGATCACTCCTAGTGAGTATGATCCAATATTGTACATTAGATTTCATGATAAAGGCACTGTACTTTTATTGATTTATGTAGATGACATCATTCTTAATGGGGACTATTTAGAAGGCATCGAGAAGACAACTAGATTTATGCAAAGAGTTCAAAATGGTAGATCTAGGATCTTTGCATTACATTTTGGGTATGGAAGTGCTTAGGACATCAGATTATAGCTTTATATGTCAATCAAAGTATGCTCTTTCATTGCCTAAGCTGCGTTATGGAACATACATCTGGGAATGTTTTGAGATTAGAACGCATTTGTAAGGTAATCAAAGGCTGCACTGAAGAGATTTAGGCTAGTTCTGTTGCTGAGTAGTGTTGTTTTCCTGTGGCTAGGACTTCTTGACCCTTTTCTTCACTTGTCTTGTGCTTTTTGATGCATTATTGCATTTTCGCAACTTTCACCTAATTGCATGCATGTCCTTCCGACTCTGTGGTTTTTATTGCCACCATACTTATGGGCCATGATTTTCTTGTGGCCTGTTCACATAAAGTATGATGCTTGTACTTGCATCTTGATCATTCTATACGTTCCAGCACTGAAGGCACTATTTCATTATAAAATTTCAGATTTTTCTGATGCTCAGAATCAAATTTTTGAAGCTTTTATCTAAAATGTATGCAGTAAAAATTAGAAAAGTAATGTTCCGTTCAGGAGTGTTCACAATCTGTACAGAAAAACGTTTGGAATGAGCTTGTTTTGTACCTAAGGGACTTATGGTTCTAGAAATTTTAAATATCTGCTTGGGCCAATTTAAAAAGATGTAACTTAATTTACTAGATACTTATGTCAGCAAGTCCTTATGTAATACATCATCTGAGCCTCTATCTTAGGTTATAATGTATGATGAGAACCTATATCGAGAAAAACTTCCTTCGATCAGTTTTTATGTTAGCTTTCTGTCTCTGTGTTGTGGAAATGCTAAGTTTTGAACAAACTTACTCAGCATCCTGGTTTTTTGAATTTTGCTTGGCAAGTCACCTTTTACTGATGTGTTTTTGCAGTTCAAAGTAGCAGTTAATTGCTAGGATGTGTAAAATTTACGTGAGAAATATTGTGAACTCTGAGAACACCAGCATTAACTGTGATATTGTTTTCCTGCAGTCATACTAATTGATTTTACTGGCCGTATGGAGCCATTTGGCCTGTGGTTCTGGGACTATTTATGTTCTTGTCTCAAAACAGATGGCTTGAGAGAATTGCACATCTAAGTGGTGGCTGTCTGCTTCTACTGAGCAAATTTAGGTTGAAACCTATGCTTATAAGCTGGACGCCTGCAATTCCTCGGCCTTTCACAACTATTGCTATTTTAGAATCAGAATGCTGCCAAAATGTTGTTAAGATCAATTAATTATCTCAACATTTTTTTGCTTTTCAGCTTTATTTTTTATTGCTGGCAGGAAATGCAAGAAAGAAACACTGTCAACTTAGAATGTAATGTAAGACTTGTGAATGCTTTTTCTTTTCTGTATTTTATATGCATTTTAACTCAAAATTATCAACACCACGTGGTTTGTAAGTATGTAGACACTAATTAGAAATGCCTGAGATCTATTATAGAGCTTTAATTCTAGAATTTGTTAGAACATTACCAACATGCAGATGATTGCTGGTCTCTGTCAGCAAGCATATATTTTAATGTGTTTCTGACGAGTTAATGTTTGGTGGTGATTGGGAGTGACTAAGGTTCTGGTTCTGCTCTCTGTACCGGATTCTTAGAATGCATCTAAAATGTATCTAAATTTGCAACCTCATTACAAAATGCAGTTTAGCAGTTGATTTGTTGATTACAACCATGAGTGATGACCGAGGTGGGCATGGCAAGACATGAGAGTCGACCATTTTGCGAGGTAATACATTGCGAGTTTTCGTTTATCTATATCATTGATTGGCAAGACCAACAATAAACGAGAACTCGCAATGCGCTGATTGGTATTTGTTTTCAATCCGTTTTTTGACACACCTTAAATCATCCTATGTATGCTAGGACTCACGTCAAATTATGCAGATAGTTCACATATTTATGTTTTTACGCTGGGGTGATAGTCTTTATAAGGTCTTTTTTCAACCACAATTAAAAAATGTGAAAATATCACTCGAATCCTTTCCCAATGTAAGGGATTACAAGATTGATCCACTTCATGATAGTAAAAGCACGAGCCTTTATGACATTTTGTTTCAGTGTTATCTCAATATGAAAGTTCCCAAAATTTTTAATCCAAGTTCACTCGCAATTATTGTGCATATTAGAATACCAATAACCAAAATGAAAACCATAAATGCAAGAGCCTTTAACACTGATTTTCTAGTAAATCAAGACCAAAGCAAACACTTGTTCGTTGCAAAACCGTAAAATTGCTCCTAAATCCAGATGCAAATGTACTAGTAGTGTTTCGGCATTTACGGGATACGAGTTGAAATTCACGTGAGAAAATAAATTGAACTAACACCACTCGCACTCATCATCAACATATATACTTCGTGAAGGTTGTCTACGTCTTTTTGATGTTGGTGTAGCATCATGAAGTTTCATGGCTCTGGCCACTCCATAGGGTGGCAAATGACTAACATTATGGTATCACACTCAAGCACAACATTGAGAACAAGTGAAGAATGCATTATACATCATCAAAATCCCATGTTTCATTTTGCTCATCTTCTTTCTCGTCTGAATTAATAACATTAACAAAATTGAACAATCATTTTTATGTTGATATAATTTGTAGCATTCGCATACCATATCTATGGGTGGCCATATCGAGGATGGCTTGATCAAAATCCATTGCTATGCAATGTCGGTTGGTACTTTCGCATGCATAAAATGATCCTCCGCAATCTAAAAAAGGATCAACTTTCACTTCTGAAGGCTTACAAAACATTTCTATCAAGAAACGCAGGAAATGGGGGCTCTTCTCGACTCTTCACGCAGTGGTTGAGTACCACTACTATCCTTTAGACTCTCTGCTAGAGGATAGTAATGTAGCCAATGGTTAGTCGCACTATGGAAAAGGAAAGGATCGATCGAGTCACAATCATCCATAGGAATTGAAGGAGCTGAATCGACGTAGCATGCGACATAAACAAGAAGCATACTGTGGAAAAATGGTATATAGATTGGAACTCATAAATCGATAGCTAGAAAGAAACATTGACACTGACAGAAAATCTTTTGATGTAAAATTCACCTGAAATTCCGTCATAGTGATGCAGAATTTATCGACCCCTTACAAATTAGCATGATGTACCACATTCAATCCAGACTTTTTAGCAACTCTAACAAATGTCGGTATCTCTGACACTCCCAAGATACTGACTGCAAGACCATCATCATCGACAATTTGATGCTTCCATCGATCTATCATCATTGTCCATACATGCACCCTTCCTATAAAACCATCTGGGATAAAACTTGTAGGAAAGTCTAGCAAAACCATGTATGCACTGTATTGCACAATTTTACCTCGTCTTGCTCTAGTCCCCACACAAACTGTCTTCATGTGAGACAAAATAGTATGCATCTCACTAGCAGTGGTCTAAGCAGGAGCACATTTCGCAATATTGAGTATGTCTCCACATAGTGAATATCTACTACAAAGAAAAAAAACATATGTTACAAGCACATAACATAGGCGAAAAAATAAAGTGTTGCACACTTATCAAATAAAAATCTCAACAAACCTTGCTTCGAAATGTGAGTGGGTAGTATGCCGGTTAAACTTCTCACGTTGTCTCGACACTCGGAGTCACAATCAAAGATGGATTCATAGACGGAGCCCCAACATGCTCCTTCCCCTTACAACCCACTCTAGCGAAATGGTGTCTAGGCACTACATCAGGACCAAACAATTCTGTTTCTTTCAATCTACGGTCTCTAATGTAGCGCCCATCTCAATTTTCGTGTGTGGTAGGTACATCAACATCCACACTTGGAGTAGACAAAGCATGTTATGCATGCGATAACTTTCCATTTCATTTTTTGGGTGCCCAAGAACCTTCTGAAAAATCAATCCATGAGGGATTGTTTGCTCTCCCACCCACTTAGACTTCTTTTGGCACATAAATGATAATCTTCACAATACATACAAGTATTTTTATCTTGTCTCTGTGTCCAAAGCTTGAAGTACGATAGCATCTTGTCAACCTTAGTGATTGCTTCAAAAAGAAGAGAGATCAAGTTGAGAAGCAAACCAATCTAACTCTTGATGAAGATGGTATTGATGAACAAATTCAAATGATGCTTTTGTTATGTCATCTTGCTTGTTGGCTAATCATGGAGATATTGATCCTTGGTGGATTGATAGTATCATCATTGATGGCATTTGAAGGTGACAAGAAGGTGATCTACACGGCCAATGATGGTGAGTGTGCAATCAAAGGGATTGGCAAAATTCTTATTTCCCTCTCTACTAATAGGAATATAAATTTGAAGGATGTTTTGTTCATTCCATCTATCACTAAGAACCTTTTTAGTGTGAGTCAAATGCTTGACAAGGGATTCAAAGTGGAGTTTGATGGTGATGCTTGTTTGATCAAGAAGGAAGATGAATTGATTGCAAAAGGGAAGAGGCAAGGTAAGTTGTTCAAACTTGATGCTTGTGTTGTTGCTAACCAAGTTGGATATATGGCAAAAGAGCAATTGTCAATGCAAGATGTTTGGCACAAGAGATTGGAGCATCTCAACTACAATTCATTGGAGGTGATGGCAAAGAGGCAAGTATTTTTTGGTCTTCCCAACTCTTTAACAAGCTTGAATCATGTTTGTGAGCAATGTGCTTGATCAAAGTCACATAGGTTACCTTACAAGAGATCTACATCAAGGTCAAGTAAGCTTTTTCAACTTGTGCATCGGATATTCATGGTGTTACTACAATTAGCAATGTAGGTGCTAAGATGTATGTGACTTTTATTGATGATTTTAGTAGATTTTGTTGGGTGTATCTACTAAAGAGCAAAGATGAGGTGTTTGATGTCTTTGTCAAGTTCAAGATTGCAAGGGAGGTCCAATGTTCTACAAAGATCAAGTGCTTGAGGAGTGACAATGGTGGTGAGTACATTTCTACCAAGTTCAAAGCATTTTGTGATGCAAATGGGATCAAGAGAGAGTACACAAGCCCAAGGACACCACAACAAAATGGAGTGGCCAAGAGAAAGAATAGATCCTTATGTGAAGGAGCCAAAGCCATGAGATTAGGTGCAAATCCTCCTAAATCCTTTTGGGATCAAGCTTTGTTGTATGCTAATTTTCTATGCAATAGATGGTGGAGTGTGGTATTGGATGGAAAAACCCCTTTTGAGGTCTTGTTTGGTAGAAGGCCGAGTGTCAAGTTTTTTAAAACTTTTGGATGCATTTGGTATATCAACATCACTCTTGATGATAGGACAAAGGATGATCCATCTTCAGAGAAAGGTATATTTGTTGGTTATAGTGAGGTGAGCAAGGCTTACAAATTTTTTATTCCTTCAACTAAGAAAACGGTCATTGGAAGAGATGTCATTTTTTATGAGAGAAAATTTCCAATAGTTCCTTCAAGTGGTGGCATGGATTTTGGATCTAAATTCTTGATGTTGATGACATTGATGATACTTTGGATGTTGATGCTGAAGAGCCTACTTCAAATCAAAAGCCAAGGAGGACATAAAGGCAAAGGCAACAACCTTTGAGGCTCACTTATGATGAAAAAGATAAGCAGGTTGTTGGTGGTACACACTATGCTTTCCTAACCTCTTTTGATGAACCTACATGTGTAGATGAAGCAAGACAAAAGAGGATTGGATCCAAGCAATGGATTTTCAGTATCAAGCTCTCATGAAGAATGACACATGGAGATTGGTGGAACTTTCAAAGGACAAGAAGGCAATTGGATGCAAGTGGATCTTCAAAGTGGAGACAAACCAAGATGGATCAATCAATAAGTACAAACCAATATGGATCAATCAACAAGTACAAACAAGGTTGGTGGCAAAAGGATATGCACAAGAGTACGAAATTGACTATGATGAGACCTTTGCACCCGTGACAAAGATGGTAATCATTCGGGTCATCATATCTCTTGCAACACTTTTTGGATGGGATCTATGGCAATTGGATATCACAAATGCATTCTTGAATGGTAATCTTGAGGAGGAGGTGTTTATGGAGCAACCCGACGGCTACATTTCACATGGTAAGCCTAATCTGTTAGATTTCTTATGCTCAGCCTTAAAAAATCGTTCAAGTAATGAGCATCCTGAAAAACAACCGAGGCCGACAACATATTTAGGACCATCGCATTTTTTCAAAACTTCGTTTTTCTTAAAACATTTTTGTTTTAAGACACGTTTGCACTTTCGGAAAAAAGTGACACTATCGGGAAAAAATCGACATTGTGACCAAATTTCATTTTAAAGGCACTGTCGAGTTTTTTGTATTTTTCACACCTTCGGAAAAAAAAAATGCAACACTGTGACCAAAATCCACTTTAAAGGCACTGTTGGGTTTTTTCACATTTCTCTGCCTTCGCTTTAAACGAACCTTTGGGATTTTTTGCACCTTCAGGATTTACATGTTTTTTCTGTTCAAGGGCACCTTCACGTTTTTCGGGTTTTTCCAACAGTGGCAGACCAACGTCACCAACTTATCATCAACTCTAAAAACAGCTGGACCGCTAAATATCTCAAGGGCGGTTACCCACTTAGTACATATACAAATATTGGCGTAAATAGCATTCAATGCTTGTAAGATATTTTTTGAAGAGACTTGTAAATATATACTACTAGCTGAATCAAGCAATGTAAGTGTTGTTTTAACATTATACTCTAAGTTCTTCTGTAGCCAACGTTATCACACTCAGCAAGTTGAAGGTATCACTTCAAGCCATTGTACTCGCTGTTGATATTAATAAGAGTGCAATTTTTTGTCTCACTATTGTATTGTTCATTTGCGCAATTTTGGAAGGATTCATCTTGAATATTTTTGCTGTTAACTGTTGCGTTTCCGTTTCTACACGCCTATGCTCAAGCTTCCGCTACCAGTCATCCCCACGTTTTATGACATGGTATCAAAGCAGACATTTTAGTAATCTGCATTTCTATTGCGGAGTATCAGTTTTGTTTCTACGAAGACGTCTCTCTAGTCTCTCTAGCAAACGCGTGGCCAACACTATTCCGACAATCATTGTTTCTACCAACAATTTCGTTCAACCAGAATGGATCCATTATCTAGTTCATTTCTCATTGACAAATTTGATGGTGATAACTTCCAACTCTGGAAATTCAAGATGAAGGTTATACTATTAGCCAAAGAACTGTGGGACATTGTTGATGGCACAAAGCTCAAACCAGAAGGTGATGTAGCCAGCATCACCAAGTGGAGACTGAGAGATGGCAAAGAATTTGCCATGATCACCCTCAACATCAAGGATACTCAGATCAGCCACATGCATGCTGCTCATACTGCTAAGAAAATGCATGAAACATCTTAGCAACTCTCTACAATATCAAGGATGTTACTTTTAAGTTACACTTGAGGAAGAAATTATTCACCTTGAGGATGTTGACGGAGAAAGTGTTTCGAGTCATCTCAACACATTCAAAAATCTTAAAGAACAGATGACTGCAACTGGCTCAATCATAGAAGATTCCGATGCACTTATGACTCTATTAACAAGTCTACATGAAGCCTACGAAAATTAGGTAATGGCAATTTCTATCCAGGAGCACCTCACTCTATCAAGAGTAATATCGATGTTTCTACAAGAGGAGATCAAAAGATTAGCATCCTCCTCAGGCTCAGGATCAGATCCTTAAGTTCTATATTCGAAAAAATCAGAAGTTTAGATCCAAGAGGTCTATACAATCAGACTATCCTGACAACAACAGAAACATGCAACGACTTGTATCAAATACACCATCAACTTCAGAGTCTTCATCCTTCTAGCCAAGACAGAATCTATTCTGTAAGTACTATAAGAGGACCGATCACCTTATCAAGGATTGCAGAATGCTGCAATACAACAACGAAAGCAAGCAACAGTTCCAACAACAAGCAAATGCTGCTTCTACCAGTCACTCGATCCAGCAACAGGAGGAAGATGAAGTTGCCTTCTTGACCAGAGTCGAAGAACAACATGATATCGATTCTTGGTATTTGGACTCAGGTGCATCACAACACATGACTCACCATAGACACTGGTTCCATGACTACAAGTCATACACCGATCCTACAGTTGTGCAACTTGGAGACAACTCGACTCATACTATCGAGGGCGTAGAAATAGTCAAAGTCGAATTCCAGAAAGGTGATGTAATGTTTTTGTCCAATGTTCTTCACATTCCAAATCTTACCAAAAGCCTGATCTCAGTTAGCAAAATCACAGATTCAGTCAGAGGGTCAAATTCAATAGACAGGAGTGCTATTTTTGACGAATTTAAGAAAGTTATTGCTTTCAGTAGAAGGTGTGGCAATTTGTACAAAATCAGTCACTCCTATTCTACAAGTAATCAAGCTCTTTTTACTTCAACTTTTGAATCAACTGAGATGCTTTGGCATTTCAGATTAGGCCATTTAAATTCTAGTTGTATATAGCAAATGTCAAAACAGAATTTAGTACAAGATCTATCCTTCATTAGCAAATCAAATTCTTCATGTGAAAGTTGTATTTCAGCAAGTATGCTAGAACTCCAGTCACTTCCAATACAGTTCGCCCCTTCTAAAGGTTTGTTAGATCTTGTACACATGGACATTTGTGGTCCTATGCAGAATATTTCCACAGGGGAAGCTGGTCTATTTGCTGACTATCATTGATGACTTCTCTCGAAGGACTGCAACATATTTCTTGAAGAACAAATTTGAGACTCTCAAGTTCTTCATGTAGTTCAAGGCATCATCAAAAAAATTGACCCAAAAAGAATCATAACTCTACACTCTGATGCAGGGGGGGAGTATATAACTCCACCGAGTTCAAAGTCTTTTGCAAGGCCAATCGAATACATCTACAACAATATTCAGCCAGCTACTCACATCAGTCCAATGGTGTAGCTAAACGGAAGAATCGGACACTCATCGAAAGTGCCAAGAGCATGGCTGGCCCAAGCCTCTCTTCAAAAGAAATTCTGGACATAGGCTGTTACTACAACAACCCTACCTTCAAAATGGATCCATCTTAGAGGCCCCGAATGGCAAGACACCTTATGAGGTAGTGGACAGGATCAAAGCCATCACTCACAAATATTTGAGTGTTTGAATGCATAGCCTACTCACAGATCCTTGCTGATCTAAGTAGGAAGCTGGACAACACCAGCAAAAGGTCGATTTTCATCAGCTATTCCTCAAACCATCAACCCAAAAGCTCTGAAATCTGGACTCTCAGAAGACCTTCATGAGCAAAAATGTCATTTTTGTGAAAGATCAGTTTATCGACCACAAGGGGAAAGCTACTTTGAATCATATCCTAGAATCGACACCAACAACTCCAAACAACTCAGGATTGATCAGAAGATCGACACTGACATTGACACTGACACTGACTCTGACAATGAGGCAATCCCTCAGCAAAACAAATTGCAACAGAGAATCAAAGTTCAACCCAGAAGATCGAACCGATCAAGACAGCCTCCATCCCGATTTACGGATGATCTCGCCTGCTACTTTGTGCAAGAATCAAACGTTGTTTCAGAGGCAATGTCAACACTTGATGCTGATCAAGAGAAGACCAATGCATCTTTTAACGAGAATGGTTTTATTCCAAACTCGAAAGACTTGAATTTTGATTTTTAATTACCACCTTTTATGTAGATGATATGTTACTATTTAGTAACAATCTGAATTTATTGAAGGATTCAAAATGCATGTTAGCTCTATCAAAGGAGCATCATCTCAGATTTAACGATATGTTAAAACTAAAGTTCAAAGCTTTTTCAGGATCAACATTAACGGGGAGTGTTAGATTTCTTATGCTCAGCCCTCAACAAATCGTTCAAGTAATGAGCATCTTGAAAACAACCGAAGGTCGACAACATATTTTGAACCTTCGCATTTTTCCAAAACTTCATTTTAAAGGCATTGTTAGGTTTTTCGCATTTTTTACATCATCGCGCTCAGGCAAGCTGAAGTTATCACTTCAAGCCACTAACTCGCTGTTGATATTAATAAGAGCACAATTTTTGTCTCCGATACTATATTGTTTATTTGCGAGATTTTGTATGAATGATTCATCTTGAATATTTCTACTGCTAACTGTTGCATTTCCGTTCCTACACGGCTACGCTCAAGCTTCCGCTGCCAGTCATCCCCATGTTTTACGACATAATCATGTGTTTTTTTTACAAAAGAGTTTGTATGGACTTAAACAAGCACCAAGGAGTTGCAGTTATATTGAAGGAAGGGAAAGCTCCAGGAGCAATGACAAAGAAACAAGCTAAGCAACATTATAATACGATCTTGAAATGAGAAAAATCATCTCAAAAAGTTAATTCTAAGAATGTACCACCTTTATTGGATAAAGAAAAGGAGAAGGTCAAGGATGATTCTTCCAGTCAGACTTCTCGCAAGAAATTACCATCAAGGAAGTCATCACCTTCAGAGACGAGCACATCATCTAGAAAGTCATCACCACCATGATCGATTCCTGCCAAGAAAGTTAAACGAAGATCAATAATCATCTCTTATTAAAAGGAACAATCAGAAGAAGTCCAACATGATTCAAACGCTATACTTTGAATGTTGTTGTGATTATGTTACTAAAGGCTCATCATGAATCAGAAGAGCAAGTACCAGAAACAAAAGAGGTCTGCGATGGACCATCCAGGACTCAGCCCATGAATCTTGCTGAAGGAGAGCCAGAGAAAATTGTTCAAGTTGGAGCTCAACTTACCCCCGATTTCAAGCATTAAGATTGTTATTGATCAAGTACCAAAATTGTTTTGCTTGGACGTACAAGGATCTCAAAGGAATTCCTACTTCGGTTATTGAGTATACGATAGACAGATATTCGACTAGATCCAACCATTAGGCAATCTGCGCTTTTTCTAAATGATTTGATGATGTTGGCATCCGTAGTAACACGTTGAGACAATTGCCTTCCTCAATTGGCTTTCGATCCAAATCTCCCGATGGCGTCTGACAATGTTCAAGATCAATTGCCACTCGCCCAGGTTATACTATCGAGCTACGATGTTGGGCGGAATGTTGGAATCTAGATTTATGGCATGGACCACTTCAAAATGGATCTGTCGGGAACAATAAGTGCTTCTTACCACACAAAAAGATTTCAATATAGTTGCGCCTGAAATTCATGGAGAAGGTGCAGTACCATCTGATCAAGGTACGACGCGAGGCTAATCAGAGCCCAAAGTATAAATCTCGTGAGGTGTTTGTGGGACCGCCACCAATTTTGCAGATATCAAGGCAACCCTAGCCCTAGTTAATGAGTGGTGGGGGTATTGTTGGAGGGTTTGCAGATATCGAGGCAACCCTAGCCCTAGTTAATAAGTGAGAGGGATTTGGCACCCTACGTGTGTAAGTCCAACCAGATGATCACATAGTTATTTGATAATTAGGAAGTCAATAAGAAGACTTTAGGCCTTTTTGCGAGGCTTTTAATGTCGCAGAGCCTAAATGTCATGTTAGTGAATAAAATAGGGGTCCCCAACATATTTTAATTTCAAATTGGATCCTCTAATTAATGTAAGAGTTTCCCACTCTTTTAGATTTGAATGGGCCAATATGATTTTGAGGCCAAGGCCCTCCTCTCCACTATAAAGAGGGGCCTACTCAAGTTTATAAACCATGTTCTCTCTTCATTTCAAATACAAGCGGTTGAGCCTCTTAGGAAATGGATTATGAATGTCCTTGTTCTCTATCTCTTTTCCTCCTTCTCTCATTCTTTTGTTATATTTGCTGATTGTTAGATCTGAATGTTATTGAGTTGTATATTCTTATGCTTTTTGTGAGAGAGAGAGAGAGAGAGAGAGAGAGAGAGAGAGAGAGAGAGAGAGAGAGAGAGAGAGAGAGAGAGAGAGAGAGAGAGAGAGAGAGAGAGAGAGAGAGAGAGAGAGAGAGAGAGAGAGAGAGAGAGAGAGAGAGAGAGAGAGAGAGAGAGAGAGAGAGAGAGAGAGAGAGAGAGAGAGAGAGAGAGAGAGAGAGAGAGAGAGAGAGAGAGAGAGAGAGAGCAAGTATCTATCTTATTGTGGGTTGTAGTGTTAATTGGTTTAGGGTTAATGGATGTAGTGTTAATCCATAGTGTTAATGGATCTTAGAGTTAATTGTGGATCATTCATGCATGCTGGATTTTGATTTATGCTATCGCTCTCATGGGATCAAACCTCCGCGTGATGACTAACTTCATGTCTTTGATGCTTGTGTGATTGGATCTTGGGTTGAGGATAGGATAGGAAATAAAACCACTACAATTGGTTGCACCATCCTTGATAAATCCCGAAAAGTTTTAGATTTTGGAAAAATATCTTTACAAACTCAACCACTGTTATTCTTCCAACAGTCAAGCTCTTCACACTTCTACTTTTGAATCAACTGATATGCTTTGGCATTTTAGATTAGGCCACTTGAACTTCAATAGTATTCAACAAATGCCGACTCAGAGACTAGTACAAGATCTATCTTCTGTCAACAAACCAACTTCTCCATGTAAAAGCTATATTATCAGCAAGCATGCTAGAAGTCCTTTCATTTCTGACTCAATTCTATTTTCAAAGGTTTGCTAGATCTTGTACATAGCAACATCTGTGGCCGATGCTGCTTCAAAGGGGGAGCTCTATACCTCCTAACCCTTCATCTATGACTTCTCTTGAAGGACTGCAATCTATTTTATGAAGAACAAATCAGAGGCATTCAAGTTCTTCATGCAGTTCAAGGTGTCTACAGAAAATCAGACCTAGAAAAGATCAAAGCTCTATGCACAGATGGAGGGGGAGAGTTTATCTCCACAGAATTTAAGGAGTTCTGCAAGGCCAATGGGATACATCAACAATTTACAACTAACTACTCACCTCAGTCCAATAATGTAGCTGGCAGCTGCCTAATATACAAAATTGATCCACCACCAAAGCCCTGAATGGCAAGACACCCTGTGAGGTGTGGACATGATTGAAACCATCACTCAAGAATATTAGAGTGTTTGGATGCATTGCCTAAGATTCTTTTAAAATAGTTTGTAAAGATGTTTCTTTATGAAAATTGTTAACAACCATGAGCTAATCCCCGAGGATCTAAGAAAGAGACTGGAGGACAAAATCACAAAATTGATTTTCATTGGCTACTCCTATATCACAAGGCATACAAGCTCTACAATATGGAAACAGAAAAAAAAATCACAAGCAAATATGTCATTTTTTGTGGAAGATCGATTTATCAACCACAAGGGGAAAGCTCAAAAAATTTCCCGATCCAAGTATCGCAGAAATTTTCGATCCATGTATTGAAAAAAGGCTCAACGATCAAAAAGCCATTTACAAGATCTTCTATCAAAAGCAAGCATCCTTTGGAGTTAATCCACTCGGATGTACATTTCTCATCAACCACAAGCAAGGGAGGAGCCACTTGTTTTGTTACTTTCATTGATGATTACACAAGATTCACTTGGATATATCTTCTTGCTTCTAAATCTATGGTGTTTGATCATTTCCTTATTTTCAAAGCTTATGTAGAGAAGCAATTCTCATTCAAGATTAAAGCTACTTAGAAGTGATGGAGGTGGGTGAATATATCTCCCAATAAATTTCAAGATTTTTGTAAGCTTGAAGGCATTAAAAGAGAGTTCTCTTGTGTCTACTCTCCATCTCAAAATGGAGTGGCCGTGAGAAAGAATAGACCTCTATGTGAAGGTGCAAAATCTATGAGAATTGAGGCATCTTTGCCCAAAGATTTTTGGGGAGAAGCCATTAATTGTGCAAATTATCCTTTGCAATAGGCTCCCACATATAGCTCTTGGAGGAAAGTCACCATATGAATCTTATTTTGAAGAAGCCTAAAGGTTGATCACCTTAGAGTTTTTGGATGCTTATGCTTTGTCCATATTCCCTTGGAAACAAAGGAAGAAGGAAGATCCTAGTGCATGCAAAGGGATTCACGGTTGGATACTCATCCACCAGAAGGCCTATAGAGTCTTTATACTCTCTACTTCTCAAGTTATTGAAAGTAGAGATGTTGTCTCTTCATGAAGATCAAACACTCATCTTTTGAAGAGGCCGAGATCAGAAATCTCATGGATGCTTCCAATTATTGATTTTGAAGACCAATCATGATGTGATGGGGTCGAGATTTGAAGAAGACTTCACCTCGGATTTTCTCACAAGAAGATCCATGAGAGATAGATCCGAGCCTAAGAGGCTCTCATATGTTGAACAAAGGCAAACAAGTGGATCTTGATTCCACTAATTATGTTTTTTATGTCTCTCCTGAAGAGCCCAAAGAATGTACAAGAGGCACTCAATACCAAGGAGTGGTATGATGCCATGAAGCAAGAGTATGATGCATTGATCACCAACAATACTTGGGAGCTTGTGGATCCTCCATCCAACAAGCATGTGATTGGTTCGCAAGTGGGTATTTCCAGATCAAGTTCAATCATGATGGCACCATCAACAAGCATAAAGCAAGATTATGTGCCAAAGGATTTGCTCCAAATCCATGGTTCTTGATTATGAGGAGACCTTTCTGCACCGTTGCAAAAAGATGGTGACAATAAGAATTCTTATTTTCTCTTGCTTGTTTTTTCAAGTGGAAGGTGTTCCAATTAGATTTGTATCAATGCTTTTCTAATGGTTTTCTTGAGGAGGAGATCTATATGAAACAACCCAAGGGATTCATCAAGGATGGTCTAAAGTTGCTTGCTTCTTCAAAAGTCTTTATGGGACTCAAGACAAGCACCAGAGATCATGGTATTCAAGAATTAATTCTTTTCTTATTCTCACTAGGGATTTACTCTTAGTGACTATGACTCCTTCCATGTATCTTATAGTTTTTTGTTGATAGCAATATTGTCATTCTTTAATATATGTTGATTGATGACATTATTCTTTGTGGTAGTTGTATCAAGCTAGTTGATGAAACCAAGCTTGCACTTGGATTGTGAGTTTAAAATGCCAATTAGGAGAGATTAATTACATCCTAGCCTAAAAATTGATTTTTTATGAAAATCATGTCTTTATATGCCAATCTAGATATGCTCAACTTCTATGTTGAAAAAATTCCATATGGACAATATTCTAAGGAGCCATTAGATACTCAATGGAGCAAATCGTAAAAGATCCTAAGCAAGGCTGTGATTGATGAAAGGATCCTTTGAGGACATTCACACTTTTTAGGAGTCTTGTAGGCCTCCTTGATTAGCCTTACCATTACTTAGGCCTGATCTAGTTTTTTGCCGATGTGCACAAAATTGAGTCAATTTTATGCAAGATCCTAAGATCCATTATTGGGAAGATGGAAAAGTGGATTCCTAAGTTTGTATCTTATCTTGTGATTATGGTTTTTACTCTATAAAAGTGAATATATATCTTATCATTGTTGGATACTCGGATTGGACTTTGCATGTGACAAGATGGATCGAAAGTCTATTAGTGCATACACTATCTTTCTTGGAGGCAATTTAATATCTTGGCTTTCCCAAAAAGCAAGGATACTGTATCTCTCTCTCATGTGAGGCCGAGTACAAAGCACTCACTACAACTACCAAAGAGGTGCTTTGGATTAAGAGGTTATTAATGGAGCTAAAGTGCATCAAGGAAGATGATCTACCAATGATCAAGTGTGATAACATCTTGGCCCAAGCTCTTGCCAACAATCCCATTTTTCATGCAAGAAGCAAGCACATAGAAGTGGCACACCATTTTGTGAGAGAAAAGCTTATTGGAGGAGAAATCTATTTGGAGCATATCAACTCGTCCTCTTGTATTGCCGATCTACTCACCAAGCCTTTGAGCAAAGTGCTTTCATCAAGCATAGATCTAATCTTGGAGTTTTATCAAGATCAATGCTCAAATCTTCATAGATAATTTTTTAGGAGGAGTGTGAAGAATTGAAAAAGATTATCTATGTTAGATATAGGGGTCTTATGTTTTTACATCAAGCATCTAGGTGTAGGATGTTGATAGGAATAAATTTGGCATAGATGGCAAATTATGCATTTCCACTTGTAATGCCACTATTGAGCCAAAATAGAGTAAGAGGCTAAACTCATGCCAATTAGAGTGTAGACAAGTGTAATGCTTTTGTTTGATGAATTCCAAGAGGTCCAATAGGATTTAGAGGTGGAACCATGTGAGGTCCAATAGGAAATTGAGGTGTACTTGAATATAGTCCAATAGAATTAAGAGGTGCATGGATCAATGGTCCAATAGGATCAAGAGGTGACAAAGTATGGTCCAATCATAGTTAAGCATAGTGGTAGCTCGTGGATCTACTAGTATCATTGTACTCCTCATTTTGAAGCTAATTGATTTGGTGATTATATGGATTTTGTGAGTTATTGGATTTCTGGCTTTCTCTCTCTACCCGAGAGCTCATGATGCTTTTTTACTCTCTCTACCCAAGGAGAGCAGCTTGTTTTTACTTAGATTATTTTTTGAATACTTCCCACACGTGTGAGTGAGAGTTGGAAGTGTTTGAATGCATGTAGTAGTGTGTTTTTGCCATAGGATCTAAGATTGATCTTGAATCTCAATCTAATCTTAATCTTGGTGCATCTACACACCTTAGGAGATCACAAGTACATGTTGTGGACAATCCACACGTGTGAAATTCAACAATTGTCAGGATGGTATCAATCATTCAATGACAAGATAGTTCGCGACTGATCAATCGCTTGCTGAGATCTTCTACATGCGGTGTGGGCCCATAACCCTTGTTAGATTTGTGAAAAATGCAAAAATAAGCTTGGTAGAGGCCAAAAATCATGTATATAGGATGATTACACACGTGTGGAGCCTGTTCCCACGTGTTAAAATAGTGTACTTGTCATGTACCATAATCATATAGGTTGTACATATGATTTAATTCAAGAGTCTAGTGGCTAAAAAGGCCAAAAACTAGTTTTCTAGACATATGACACATGGCATCAATCTATTGATTGCATGAGCCAAATCCTTTGGTTAGGTGTCATATCCCATGTGTAGAGGACAGATCACATGTGTGGAATAAGCTGAAGTAGGAAAATTTTGACTTCTAGAAGATTTCCAAGTAGATCTCCATAGAAGGAAAATGGACCAAAAGTGCTCAAAATAGAAGGTTTTGTCCAAGTGTCAGTTTTGCATGATGAATCATCATATGACAAAGCACCACACATGTGGAATCATAGCGATGACCAGTACCACGAGCTCCCACTTATTGTATATAGAGCCACATTTGGCCATAATCAATGTGAGACACCAATCTTGGTTTTGGAAGCAATTTTGAGTGATTCTCTCCATTTTGTCTACATTTGTTTTGATTGTTTTGAGGTTCTATCAATGTGTACTTGATTTTCAGGTTGGAGTCCGTACTCAGACAATTTTCACATGTGTGAAACCATAAATTACACTTACCTTCAATTAATGATTGTTCTTGTTAGGATTTTGTGTCTAGAATTGATCTAGATTGATCTTAATCTGAAGTAGATTGATAGATCAAGTAATTTGACAACCAATCCCTCTTGAGGATCAGATTAGGATCCACTCTTGGTCCTTCTTGTACTTTTTGCACATGGTATCAGAGCCAAGTACAAGAGTTTTTGTTGAAATTGATAGGGTTAATCCAAATCAAAGCCAAAATTAGCAAAATTTTGGGAACTAGTCAAATTATGTGTAGCGAGTTGGATTTGATAGCTATCCTCAAAATTTTTGGTCCAGATCTTGTTGTGGGCTGTAGGAACCCTTTTCACACGTTTCAGGCTGTACAGCTCTGGTTTTGGCTGAGAAAATTCAAAAAATTGTACAATTTGACTCACACACCCAATTTGAGAGATTTTTAGTGCAAAATCAAGCATTTTCTATAAAGAATCTAATCCCCTAATTAGTTCTTGGATTAGATCAGCCAAAAAAATCAAAATTGAAGCTTGAATTAGGAGCATCAAATGATTTTCTCTGATTTTTTGAGTGCATGTTGAAGTTGAGAGAGATTTTGCCAAAATTCATAGATTAAGGAGTGATATGCAAGGTGAGAGGATAAAATCCATTGTACCATCATTTGTTCAAGAGTGATAGGGTCAAGTTTAGAAGCATCAATTTGCTAGAAAACATCCTTGGATTTGTCCTCCAAGTGAAACCTTTGAGAGTTTCTAGTGCATATAGAACATCTATGCAAATCTTTTGTAAAATTTGACATAGATTGGCTTCAATTGAGAGTTCTAGAAAAGAGATTGAGATCCAAGTCACATTGTTCAACCCTACTCAATTTGTTTGAGTGATTGTAAGGTTTGAAAAGATTCATTAAGGTGTCTATGGCAAATGTGTAGAGAGAGATCCAATTTTCTAAGAGTTCCTTCCTTTGTAGAAGGCAAGATCTAGAAGCTCATTTTGTGTTGTTATTGGTGGAGAGTTTGTCTCTTCCTAGGTGATCAAATCTTTCTAAGTGGCATTAGCTCTTTGAAGCACAATATCTTAGTGAGAAAAATCACAACTTTTGATTTTGAATTTCATTCCAAGTCTTAAGAGGTAGAGTAATTGGTGGAATCCAATAGGGTGATTGAATCAATTTATTGAGCAAAAATTGACATAACATGTATGAAACTCAAATTAGTTCTATTCAACTTTCTTTGTGAGAGTGTGAGGGTCAATTTGAGATCCCATTGGATGTCTAGAATGAGGAGGAGTCCATATTTGAGTATTCATGCATGGTTGAGATCTTTGTGAATCTCTAGTTGTCTAAATTTTTAAGCTTTGTGAAAAATTGGTGGTATAGTTTGTTTTCAAATCAAATCAAATTCATTCTAAATCTCAAGAGTGAGATTATTTGGCTCAAGAGTGAGTCCAAAAGAAGTGATTAAGTTTGATTTCCATGTGTTTGAAACAAAACCCATCTTTTGTTCAAGAATCTCAAGTGTTGAGAGAACTAGTCAAGTGAAAAGGAAAATCTAGGTGTCAAATCTATTCATATCCATTTCAATTTTAAAAGAAAGAGTCATTGGTATTTCTTAGTGATCAAAGCAAAGTTTCCAAGTGACTAGTCATTAAAGTGCATTGTTTGGTTCAAGATGCAAAGATAGATGCCACTTTCATGAAAGTAACTTGGATTTATTTTATGTCCTTGGAAAGTATTTTGCTTGGAACTTTAGATAAGTTCAAACTTATTGTTATGATCCAAGAGAAATCAATCAAGAATAAGGAGCAGCAATCACAAAATGAAAATAGTTTCATTTATGCTATCATGTCAACTTATGAAGAACCATTTTGCTTTGAAGAGATGTTTGTATCTCAAAGGTGGATTAAGGCAATACTAGTTGAGTGTGATGCCTTAAAAGATAGCAAAATATGTTTTCCTTGTAAGATTACATTAGTTATGAAGTCAAGGAAATGAAAATATCTTCATAATGTAGGATCTTTTGGTCTCAATAAGATCATGAATGATGTGTTCATTCATAAAGATGAAAATTGTATGTTTTCAATCCTAAAGGCAAGTTGTAAACTTCTTATGAGAATAAGTGAAGCATCCAAAGTGGACACTTATATCCATAAGCAAGTAATTAGCCTTATTGAGATGGAAATACCTTTTGATTTCAATATTGGAAAAATCATGCCAAGTTGTGGTGATTTTGGACTTATGTTTCTAGCATAAGTAATCTTGATAATCATAGGAAGTGCATCTTGAATGGTCATGATTGTTGTGATCATTATGAGACATGGAGGTCTTGGATTTCCATCAAAAAGGAGCATCATGAAGAGGATCTTAAGGAGTCATCTCAAGGTTCAAGTGTGCCAAGGATTGAGGAGGAGAGTCCTTCTCAAGGTTCAAGTATGTCAAGGATTGAGGAGGAGAGACCTTCTCAAGTTGTGATTCCAAAAAGAATCTCAAGAAACATGGTTGAGTCCATGTGGCTCACATTTCAAGGGAAAGAGGAGCATACCTCATGTGTATACATCTCATACTTACTTCTCCTATGTCATTTGATAAATCAATTTGCTTTAGTGAGATCATTGCATCTCAAAATTGGAGTAAAGCCATACTAGTTGAGTATGAAGTCTCTCTTGAGAACATAGATGATGTTCTTAAAAGGTTGAAATTGATTTTAAATCAATTAGAAAGCAAATGGTTATTTCATCAAATGTATGCTCTTAAGTCATGTAAGAGCAAAGTGATTTGTTCACTCATAGTTTGAAAATTTGTATTGAGGCAAATTGTAAACTCTTTATGAGAGTAAGTGAATCATCCTCTAAAGACACTTATCTCCATAATGAAGTATTTAGCCTCATTGGATCTGAGATTAGCATGGTAAACAAGCATGAAGATATGATGCAAACACTTTGTTATTATAGCATGCATAGTCTTGCCAATTTGGATGAGTCTAATTCTCTAGATCGTGGTAACATGATGTTAGATCTTTGTGATCCTAATAAATCAAGAAGAAATCTTTATTTTCTCATAAAGGAACATGCACATGAAGAAGGAGCAAGCCTCAAGGTCAAGCATCTACATGAAAATTGGAAGGAATCAATTTTGGAGGTGCTAGGATGGTGCAAAGCTCTCAAGCTCATCAAAGATGTCAACATCAAAGAAGCACTATCATGGATATGGTGATTTCAGATCAACATCAAGCTCATTGGCTGATCTCACAACTTTTGAACCAGAAAAGACCAATTCAGCCATGGAGTCAAGTTCAAGATCATCTAGTTTTCCATCAAGCTAGATTCACCAAGGAGTGTGAAAAATGCAAAAATAAGCTTGGTAGAGGCCAAAAATCATGTATATAGGATGATTACACATGTGGAGCCTGTTCCCACGTGTTAAAATAGTGTACTTGTCATGTACCATAATCATATAGGTTGTACATATGATTTAATTCAAGTTCTAGTGGCTAAAAAGGCCGAAAACTAGTTTTCTAGACATATGACACATGGCCTCAATCTATTGATTGCATGAGCCACATCTTTGGTTAGGTGTCATATCCCATGTGTAGAGGACAGATCACATGTGTGGAATAAGCTGAATTAGGCAAATTTTGACTTCTAAAAGATTTCCAAGTAGATCTCCATATAGAAGGAAAATGGACCAAAAGTGCTCAAAATAGAAGGTTTTGTCCAAGTGTCAGTTTTGCATGATGAATCATCATATGACAAAGCACCTTCACATGTGGGATCATAGGGATGATCAGTACCACGAGCTCTCACT
>MU832740.1:0-67719 GCA_029204225.1 Diphasiastrum complanatum
TGATGGTCTACAAAAATCTGGTGGAAATATTGGATGCATTGTGAAGAACCTAATGTATCAATGATAACTGGCCAACCTTTGTATAAAAATGCATTGAAGAATTTGAATGTATAGATGGCCAAGTATGGCATTCTACCCAAAAAAGCTCTACTGTAAAGATTTATTACAATGGACAAATATGGTTAATTGGTGGAGGATTTCAACACAATGCACTTTATTTGAGGCTTGAAGCTTGAGGTAAGAGCTTGATTATCTAGGATATATATAAGGAGACTTGGATAATGTCACTATTCTGACATAAGATCTGAGAACAAGGGTCAACGTGCAGCACATTTGAATACTTAACTCCACTAGAGCGCACTTGGAGATATGTCAGTCGTTGAATATCCAAAACATTATAAGGCAGTTACAAAAGCTGAAGAAGTAGGATAGAGCACCTAAGGTTCAAGTGGAAAAAACTGTTAATCCAGGAATCCATCAGAAAAATTATAGGCCAAATGATTGTGGTGATTCATCACCAACATCATCAATAAATGAATTGGAAGTGCAACATGATGAAGAAGTGCAAACTATCAACAATGGGAAGCCCGTTTAGCAAATAGACCAAACAACTTCATCAACAACTCTTGATTTTCCATTGAATTCACAAGAGATGGCCAATCAACATTTATGCAATGCGATGGGAATGTATATAGGATTGGAAACATAAATGTAATTCCCCAATTTGAATCGACTTAGAAAATTCCAATTGCAAATACAATGTCAATGTAGGGACACCAGAAATTAGGCATATTCAAACAACCTTGGATCTACACCTATGGAGCAACTTGCAAATTAAAGCTATCAAATGGTTTTATTCAAACAGCCTTGGATCTACAACTATGGAACAAGTTGTTGGACATGACATTTTCTTCAAGACTACTTAAATGGAGCATTCAAATTCATTGAATGAGTGTCTTCATTTTTTAGGACAAAAATGTTTAAGTAGGGGGAGTTTCATGTACTACTAGTACATCAGCGCTTATCAACGCATTAGAATATCCATTGTAAGCTTTGTAGGCCCAAAAGGAGCTATTAGCCTATAGAACAAAGAGATTCTCCTTTTAGGCCCTCCAAAATAATTAATAAGGATAATACTCCAACAAGGGCCCAAATACATTTAATAAGACTTAATAATGGCTAACTATCTTTAAGATAGTTATGTTTAGTTAAGTTAGGAGACTTTTTTATAAGTAGGCAAGAGACATCACTTTAGAATCTTTTGACTCATTTGCAATTAAGAGAACTAGGAGCTCCCTCTCCTCTTCCTCCTTTGTGATTGTGAGCCTTGGGATCTTGATCTTGCTAGGTCTCATGATGTCCCATCACATGAATTCATGTACTCTTCACTCTCCATTATCGAATCCATCTCCTCTTGAACTTCACTTTGATATGAGCTTTGTGGTAGCTTGTGGTTATTGCTCTTCTTTGTTTTTGTTCAACATAGGTGTGGTGGTTGCCTCCTTGTTCTAGCTTGCTTGGCTTGGATTGAGAGGTATGGCACATGACATTTGTGGTGTCAGAGCTTAAGATCCAATAATCATTTGATTCAACATGAATCTCACTTTTATTGCTTTTGTAGCTCTCTTTTTGCTAATTTCTAAATTTTGAGTTTTCAAATATGTTCAGACTTATTTTTATTCAGTTGTTATTTCTAATTTGATTCCTTTTAATTTTAGAGGTTTGTTTTAGCTTTCATTTTCACCAATTTGCAAGCAATTTGGGTAAGGGATGCATAAGTTAATGCAATTTTACCAAAAACTATCAAAATAGGTGATTACAAATTTGTTTTCAGCTTGTTTGAATTTTTCAAATTTAATCTCAATATTTCATCCTAGTTTCTTTACATATGCCTATAGAGCATTGTCTTAGCTTTAACTTGATCCATATGGCAGTTCATTTGGATTAGTATTCAAAAAGTTATGCCAAATCTTGATTTCTAGCTCTAGTTTTACTAGTTTTCTTTCTTCAAAATTTTTAGACCTGTTCTGTTGTAAATTTGGCCTATCAAATCACCTTCAATTATTGATCTGATTCTATAGCCTGAATACTTGTTCTTAGCTTTTCAGAGGTAATGAGTTTTTGTGATTTGGATCAATATTAAGAGAATTATGATCAAATTAGTGAAGCAGGATCAGATTTGCCTGAATTCTAAAAAAATTTCTTTGTATTTCTTGGTGAGAGAGAAGCACTTTAAATTTTCAATTCTGAAGTTTTTTTTTTTTTGCTGTATTTTTTTTTTAGTTTCTTCATTTTGAAAGGGCCATAATTCTTTTATCATCATTTTTCGAAAAATTAAATTAAATTAAAAAAATAAAAATTTATAAATTTTTTTTACAATATCGCTTTTGAACGCGGTTGGACTATTTAAAAAGTTCGGCCATCCTATTTGCGCTTGAAACCGATATCCCGAAAAAAAAAAAAAAAAAAAAAACAAAACAAAACAAAAACAAATTTTTTTTTTTTTTTCTTTTCCAATATCGATTTTGAGCACGTTTGCTTATGTGCACTAATTCTAATGGTCTATTTGTGCTTGAATTCGATCTCATAGACTCTCCATATCCACTTTCTGTTTCTATTTGACCTTGGATTTTGATACTGTAAAAAGCAAAAGTGCTCAGTTTCATGTGATCTACATATTTTTGTCATTTTTATTTTCATTGATCATAGAACTCTGAGTTTTAAGTTGGTGGAGAAAAGAGCATTCAAATTGCTTATCAAAGTTCATGGCCCATAAATTTCAGCTTAATATACCATAACCTACAAAACCTTTAATTCTCAAGATGGATGTGGATTCCAATTTTGAGTACATAGATGACGGTGACTCTGAATACAAAGATCCATCTGACTATGATTTTGAAGATCAATATTATGAGCACAGCAATGACGAATCCAATTAGTGCGAACAAGAGTCATATGGAGACTATCTGAAACATAATGAAATTTTTTTTAATGATTATGATGATCAACAAGTATACCAGATCAGTCAACATAATCCATGGTGCTTATAGTAGTGACAGTGACATTGAGGAGCTCAATTCACGTCAATCAGAACATCATCATTACAAATATCTTATATGGACCAATCTTCCCAGCCTATGGTGAAAATAGTTTTTCACAAGTTTGATTGTAGAATGGCTCATATGGATGTGAGAGTACGGTTGGACAACTTTCACAGCTATTTTCAATCACATCCAAGTACTGACCATGACATTGGAGGAGTTCTCAATATCAAAATAAATAAAACAATATTGTTTATTTGCTTGCCCACACCACTCCCAAGGCCTCCCCAACTCCCAATGATCTAACCACAGTGTCTATGGTCACAGTTAAGAACTAGTAACAGTTTGCAGTATAACTTGACTAAATTCAAAAATATTCCCTCCATTGGTTACGAAAAGAGCAATATTTTCACTGGATCTAGAATTTGACCGCCATCCCCAAATTCGAATCAGAAAAAATTACAAAATGTTTACATATGCATTCCTTCCATGAGAATGGAAATATGAGCGCCAACTACCTATTAGAATGAAAAAATGAGCGGCATTTCCAAATTTGAATCAAGCATACAAGCATGGAGATTGGATTGACTGTACATAGTATATGATATAATCAAAGATGAGTATTTTGTTTTGCTTCAAAGAATCTGGTCATAGTACTTTGATGCAACTGATTACTCTATTATTTTTTTGATGATGACATTATATCATCTACATGTGGATATTCCTATTGATTTGGCACCTTTGTAGAGAAGAGGAGACAAAGGAGTTCAAATATCTGCTGAAGATCGTTCTCGTTACAGGGCAGAAGGAAAGAAAAACGTGGATTTGTGGACAGATGGAACATTATATCCACAAGATCCAAGCACTTTGACACATCCCACATTCTCTTCGATAACTCATTTAGTTACATGGATATGCAATGGGCATAGTGGATTACTAGGATATTGTGAAAGATTGCAAAACCATGGAAAACAACTTTATATGAATAAAGTTCACTTTTTAGAAGTTGAGTTAATTCGGATATCCTCTTATTGTCAGAATAGAGATTGTCATCTCTAAAAGACGTTAGAAGATAATGAACAACTTAAAAAAAATAATGAATCATTACAGAAGATAACAATCAATATCAAATCAAAACTAGAGCAAATGCAATGAATCTTACAATCTATTCGTATTGAAAACTTACAATTACTGAAGGATGTGGATTTGGTAAAGAAGAAGGCTGAAAGTAAGAAGCGAAAGTGACAAAGTTGCAAGGATATTCAAACGCTTTCAAAAGGAGGTTATCGAAATAGAAGGACCCGTGCATTCAAGTAAGCATATTCTAAATTTTGTAAGTTTTTCAATGACATTTGGATTTAATTTCAGCTATGGTGATATTCTATTAACTATCTGTTTTTTTTGCAGATCTGCATTAGTAGCTCCTCGGAATATTAAAGACAATGCTTCACTAGGAATGTCATTGGGCACAATATTGACTTGCAAATCCACTGAGCGTATCATGATGAACAATAGAATTTCAAATGTAAAGTGTAAAATAGCAGAGTCTTTGATGGTGGACATTCAAAATATTTTAGATAAGACTATAGTTCAGCGTGCTTGTGATTTTGCAGGTATTTAGTAGGGAAGCATATGCAACAATATTTAAACTAATTAGAGAAGCTTTTAAGCAAGTTCAAATTAGAAAAGTCCCAATCCCTAGGACATATCACTTGAAGAAAGAGAGGGATACATTAAACATAGGTATGCATAAGATCACTAGAACTCCATTTCATATTGAGGAGGTGTATGAAACTGATGGAAGATCGATATTCTATAATTTATCAAACAATTTATTTGTTGATCTAAACTACTTGCTGAGATACATCGTCACATTCTATGATATAACCTATAAAAAGGTGAATGGCAAAATAATCATAGTACTTAAGTTAGATGAGTCAGAAATTGTGAAAGGGCAGAAGATGGAAAGGGTTAGTATAACTCTCATGAATGGTGCTCTGCTCTCATAATAGATGATTTTGCTGCGACACGGGGTGGTTTCAGACAACACGCATCCTCGGTCCAGAGGGACAGTGGACTGGGCCACTATCTTCGGCATTTTTTGAAGAGTGAGATTTGTATTGCTCATTCCAAGCTGAGCCCAGTTGGGGAGAGTCTTATAATGGCAGTTAAAGCTTTATCATTTTATTTAGGAAGACATAAATTTGTCAAGACAAATAAGATCATTTTTGTCAAAAGATCTTATGTTTTGAAGATTTTAGATTTTACTGATGGGAATGTTCCTCTAAGGAGCTCCCATTGTTCATTGTAATCCAGTTATATTGAGCTTAGTGAAAATAAGGATAATGCATATCTAGTAGATGCATACGCTAGCAGAGAATTTCTTCATGACAATACTACCATAGAATCTGATACAAGATTTGATGATGAATAGTTGACACTTTGTATAATACAATCAATACATTTGCATTGGGTATTGCTCCTCTCTTGTTCAATGTATTTGCAAAGCAATTCTGAACATGTCATGATGATCTTCTACTCAACAATAATGATCTTCTACTCATCAATCATCTAATTTTCTCTTCTTGTATGAACTTGCATGCTTTTCTAAACTTGTTGTATTGTGTGGACTTTGTTATATGTCGAATCTGAACTCTGCGGTAGAACCACTGAAACAATTGACAAATGTAGTTTCGTTTTTCATTGGTTCCTCCATGTTGTGTATTTTGATGAAATGTTGCTCGTGCTTGCTAGTGTGACTTCTCCATCCCTTGTGATGACCATACACTCAAGCTTCTATATGTATTTGCAAAAAATGCTTTATGATCTCTTAGTATGTGCTGCATATGTCAAAATCATGATGTAGAGGGTGTTGGAGTTCAATGGGCAACGGTGTCAAATGTTGACAGATCCCCTGCTCCAGAGGACCTGTTGTTTACCTTTCTACTTCTTGCTTATAGATCTATTTCTTGCCTGTTATCAGGCTCGTTTGGGCATTACTTGACTGTTTCTTATTTATTACAATGCCCAGGCCAGGCAGAAATGGACTGAATAACTCTATAGTATAGTGGAGTAAGTAATACCAATCAACAATTTGTGGCTAGCCCACTTTTGTCCCTACTTTTTGCCTACCACCTCGATAATAGGATCCATGGTTTTGTTCGTGACACCGTATTATCCGTGTATGAAGACACTCCTATTGAGTCCTCACAAAAGGATTCTAGGTCTCATAGTCGCCCTCGTGTGCGCAGCAAAGTTCTCATCTCTGACTCGCTTCCCAACTCCCGACGTCATACTAGGCAAACATCTTCAGCTGCGCTTCCACCCCCTGTTGCAACTCTCACTGAACTACCTATTCTCCGATCTCGATGCTTCCCTCATCTCCGCTTCCTCACAGGGTCAGCCTGTGACCATTGGAGCCACCATTCCAATCACAACTGTGTCAGAAATTGGCAAAAATCTAGCTTGGTATTTTTTATGATAGAAGTTTGTAAGTGAATCTCACATGTGTGGAGGATGCTCCCACGTGTGGAGAATTGTAAAGTAAATCAAAATGTTTGATATAGGGGTCTCATAGAATTTCATAGTCAAGCATTTAGGTGTAGGATGTTGATAGGGTCAAATTTGGCATAGATGGCAAATTATCCATTTCCACTTGTAATGCCACTATTGAGCCAAAATAGAGCCAAACTTGTGCCAATTAGAGTGTAGACAAGTGTCATGCTTTTGTTTGATGAAGCTTAAGAGGTCCAATAGGATTTAGAGGTGGAACCTTGTGAGGTCCAATAGAAAATTGAGGTGTGCTTGAATATAGTCCAATAGAATTTAGAGGTGCATGGATCAATGGTCCAATAGGATTAAGAGGTGGCAAAGGGTGATCCAATCATAGTTAAGCATAGTGGTAGCTCATGAATCTATTAGTATCATTGTACTCCTCCTTTTGGATCTAATTGATTTTGAGATTGAGTGGATTTTGAGTGTCATTGAATTTCTAGCTTTCTCTCTCTACCCGAGAGCTCTTGATAATTTTTCTCTCTCTACCCGAGGAGAGCAGCTTGTTTTTACTTAGAATACTTTTGGAACACTTCCCACACGTGTGAGTGAGAGTTGGAAGTGATTGAATGCATGTAGTAGTGTGTTTTTGCCATAGAATCAAAGATAGATCTTGAATCTCAATCTAGTCTTGATCTTGGTGCATCTACACACCTTAGGAGATCACAAGTACATGTAGTGGACAATACACACGTGTGAAATTCAACATGGTATCAGAGCCTACCTAAGGTTACCATGCATTTTGATCCATTTGAGTGAAAACTATTCATCAATCTTGAGCTAGAAATTGTCAAGGCCCATTTTCCTAGCTATCTTGTTCAATTTTGGATAAAAAAAGATCAAAAGGACATTGATTGGGTCTGACCTGGTACTGTACGGAATCAGGTGCTCAGACACGTGTGAGGAACATCCAATTTCAGTTTGGGAGTTCTCTTTCATGTTTGATCCAAAAATCTTGCTAGATAGCTTGTTTTGAAGCTATTTTTGTCTAGTTTCTGATGCAATCAGTTTCATTCCATTTGGTTGAGCCAATCAAAAGTTATATGTTTTTGAAGAGGGTTAGGTAGGGCACCTAGACCTGGGTGGACACATTTGGTTTGGTCAAAAGATTGCTTGTTTGATCCAAAATCATAGTTGAATGCTTACCAATCTCATCTATATGTGATCTAGGCACTATTTTGAGATCTTAGCCATTTTGTTTCATGCAATATCATTGTATTTGAGTCAACATGCTAAGAGTGTTTGATCCTAACTTTGCCCATACTCCATCATTTGATGTGAAGTAGATCTAGTTTTGGAGAGATTGAGATAGCTAGTGAGAATCATCTCACAGTTTGTTGCAAGATCTTGCATAGGAGATGGTAGCACACCATTATTGGATCCTATAGTGAGAGAGAAGCAACATTTTTTGCTCATCACTTTTATTTATCTCCACTTTACATGACTTCAATGAGTTCATACTTGTTGCAACCAAGTGAGAGATTGTGTACTTCCAATTATTCAATATGGAAGTTGAGGATGGAGTCCATCTTGATACTCCAAGATGTGATGGACATTGTACTTGGGATTGAGGAGGAGCCTCAAGTCCTTCAAGAAGTACAAAAATACAAGAAGAGAGCTAGGATGGCTCTCCACTACATTAAGATGAATGTCTCTAATGAGATATTGAGGGAGATTGGTGATTGTTCTACATCCAAGGAAGCTTGGGATTGTCTCAAGTCCATCTATGAGGCTAAGAACACCTCTAGGCTCCTCACTCTTAGAAATCAAATATTCCAAAGTAGTCAAAAGAGTGATGAGAGTGCATCTAATTATGTTTTGAGAGTCAAGGATATTCATAGGGAGCTTGCATGTATTGGTGAATCAATCAATCAAAGTGAGCTACTATATTGCAAGTGATGGAGAAGGCTCTCTTATGGCATCAAGCTTCTCCTCTTCCACCTTCAACAAGGATGACTCATGGTATATTGATAGTGGAGCATCTTCACATATGTGTGGCTCCAAGCACTCTTTTTCATCTATTATGCCTTATGATGGAGTCAAGAAGACCATATACTTTGCAAGTAAGCATGAGTGCAATATTGAAGGAGTAGGGATTATTCCCTTGAAGCTTGCATCTTCTAAAGATCTCTTTCTCAACAATGTTCTTTTTGTCCCAAAGCTTACAAAGAACATCTTAAGTGTTGGCCAACTTCTTGATAGTGGCTTTGATGTCAATTTCAATATTGACAATTGTGTGATTAAGAAGGATGATGAGATCCTTGCATATGGATCAAGATTTGAAGGCATCTACAAATTGGATCCAAGTGAGAGTGCAAACTCTCTTGATGTTTCTTATATTTCCAATATTTCAAAGGAGGAGGATTACACAAGATGCACATATCTTCTCTCTTCAAGTATTATGGTGTATGATTATTCCTTATTATTCAAAGCATATGTTGAGAATAAATTCTCATTGAAGATCAAAGCTTTGAGGAGTATTGGAGCTCTTGAAGGAATAGCACCATATGAAGTTTTATTCAAGATGAAGCCTAAGGTTGATCACCTTAGTGAACTTGGTAGTGCTTGCTTTGCATATATTCCCTTGGAAACAAGAAGGAAGGATGATCCAAGCTCATGGATCATGATTGGATACTCATCCATCAAGGAGGCCTTTAGTGTCTTTACACTCTCTATTTCAAATGTGATCGTGAATAGAGATGTCATATTGCATGAAGATTCAATCTTGGAAGTGGCCGAGATCAAGGCTTCTCAAGAAGCATTACAAGTTATCCTTTTTGAAGGTATTCAAGTTATGATGGGGCCAATGTGTGAGGAGGAGTTTCTTCTTCATATGATTTCAAAAAGATCTTCAAGATGCATGGCCGAGTATTTATGGCTCACCTTACATGGCAAAGAGGGTCATCTTTCATGTTGTATCTACTACAACACATTCATATATGCTTCTCTTCCTTTGCTTGAAATGCTATCTTGCTTCATTGAATTTTTTGGATCTCAAAGTTCAAGAAAAGCTATACTAGTTTTGTATGATGCTTATGGTATGGACATGTTTCTTGTCATTATTGACTTAGATGTGTTTCCAATACTTTTTGAAAGCAAGATATTGTATTGTCAAAAGTATGCTCTTGGTTCTAGTAAGAACAAGATTGAGCTTGGTACTCACTTTTTTGAAAATCATGTTTTCACATATTTTGAGGCAAATTGTAAACTCCTCTTGAGATTAAGTGAAGCATCCAAAGTGGACACTTACATACTTGAGAGAGTAACTAGCCTAAAAAAGATCAAGGTAGTCTTTGATATCAAGATTAGATCCATCATGGATATAGTTCATTTTATGTGGACTAGTCAAGCTAGAAAGCATAATCTTGATAATCATCATTGTTTCACATCTTATGATCTTGATCTCCATGATCCTTATGAGGCTTGGAAGCCTCAGATTTCTCTATTTATGGTGCATCCATCATGCAAGTGGAACTTTCAAGGCAAAGATCATCATCAAGCATGGAGGAAGCCCATGATAATAGTGGCATATGGGTGGAGCACTTTTCAAAGGCATTGGCAAGAGATCTCTACCAAAGAGATCTTATCATGGATATGGTGAGGGTGCTGCTATGATGGATCCCTTGGCTGATCTTCAATTCTTATGCATACCAAAGGATCCACTCAAAAAGATTTACAAACTTCTCAAGTGATCTAGTACCTTTCCAGGCTATTTTTTGAGAAGGAGTGTGAGAAATTGGCAAATATCTAGCTTGGTATTTTTTATGATAGAAGTTTGTAAGTGAATCTCACATGTGTGGAGGATGCTCCCACGTGTGGAGAACTGTAAAGTAAATCAAAATGTTTGATATAGGGGTCTCATAGAATTTCATAGTCAAGCATTTAGGTGTAGGATGTTGATAGGGTCAAATTTGGCATAGATGGCAAATTATCCATTTCCACTTGTAATGCCACTATTGAGCCAAAATAGAGCCAAACTTGTGACAATTAGAGTGTAGACAAGTGTCATGCTTTTGTTTGATGAAGCTTAAGAGGTCCAATAGGATTTAGAGGTGGAACCTTGTGAGGTCCAATAGAAAATCGAGGTGTGCTTGAATATAGTCCAATAGAATTTAGAGGTGCATGGATCAATGGTCCAATAGGATTAAGAGGTGGCAAAGTGTGATCCAATCATAGTTAAGCATAGTGGTAGCTCATGAATCTATTAGTATCATTGTACTCCTCCTTTTGGATCTAATTGATTTTGAGATTGAGTGGATTTTGAGTGTCATTGAATTTCTAGCTTTCTCTCTCTACCCGAGAGCTCTTGATGGTTTTTCTCTCTCTACCCGAGGAGAGCAGCTTGTTTTTACTTAGAATACTTTTGGAACACTTCCCACACGTGTGAGTGAGAGTTGGAAGTGATTGAATGCATGTAGTAGTGTGTTTTTGCCATAGAATCAAAGATAGATCTTGAATCTCAATCTAGTCTTGATCTTGGTGCATCTACACACCTTAGGAGATCACAAGTACATGTAGTGGACAATCCACACGTGTGAAATTCAACATGGTATCAGAGCCTACCTAAGGTTACCATGCATTTTGATCCATTTGAGTGAAAACTATTCATCAATCTTGAGCTAGAAATTGTCAAGGCCCATTCTCCTAGCTATCTTGTTCAATTTTGGATCAAAAGAGATCAAAAGGACATTGATTGGGTCTGACCTGGTACTGTACGGAATCAGGTGCTCAGACACGTGTGAAACTGCCCAAGCCGCCTCACCCTGACAAACTCGAACAATTTCACCAAACACCCATGCTTTCATGGACATGTTCGATGACTCTAATCCTTTAGGGCCAGATGAAATTTTGCCCAAGAGCCCAGGGCCCTTTGATCCCCAATTTCTTGGAAAAGGATTTCAATAGTTCCATGATAGTTCTACCATTTTTTATTCATCATTTCAGACAGACCAACAAGATCAAGCCGAAGTAGCACCAGATACCATCAGGGTCAACCATGCGGTTATATCTTTGAAGCAGTTCGACGCCATGGTGCCTAAAGGCTAAGAAGAAAAAGAACCAACAAGATCTCAACACCAAGCAAGCACAGTTCTTGCAAGTGCTACTCCTACTGCTGCTACACCAACAACAACCCACGTGGATTCTGGTGACACATTGGGTTTAGTCACTAACCTTATGCGAGTGATCCAGACCATGTTGAATGAGAAAAAGAGTATGGAAACACACATATTTGACCTAGGTTTAGAAAATACCATGATAAGTCAAAAAGTGATACAGTTTGAACTGCAAGTTCAAGATTGCCAAGCAACATGAGGTAAAGTCTGAAGCCGCCCTGAAGACAGCACAACAAACTGTTGAGCGCCTTGAAGGATATGTTGTGACTCTTTAGAATTCTTTGACAACAGCCCAAGACCAAGTAGACAAAGTCATCCAAGACATCAAACAACAGGTGTTGCTGCTGGCTGGTCAATTGGATATGGCTGAGCTTGAACGAGAGCGCCTACAATGTGAATTGGATGCAACCACCCTTGAATGTGACTCTTACCTCCAAACGCAAGTGCCTAATCGTCCAGTCTCACCGGAAGAGATTAGATACCTGTTTAGAAAAGTTAAAACCTACCAAACATCATTGGTAGGGTTTCAAAAAAAATCTGATAAACTCAAACGTATGCCAACAACTGAGCTGGCAAAGGCAAAAGCAATCATTAAAGATTATGAAAAGGCAGCCGCTCAAGTTTTGGAAGTCGGGCCTCAAATCCATTTCCTATATTGCCGCAGTTCTCGCCTCAACACCAAGATCAGGGAGGCTTGGTGTTTAGAGGGGAGTTATTTCCCATCTAGAGAGGATTAGGCCTCCCATTAGAGAGAGATTTATGGAGGAATGCTTGCTTCTACCCTTGTGTTTGTTGTAGAGCAATCTCTTGAGAGGATCACTATCTTTGGTTTGGGACTTAGGTAGTGATAGGATCTCGAGAATGCTTGTGTTTGTGATGGTGAACTAGTGAATGTAAATGGTTTAGCAAGGGGTGCTAGATTGGCATGAATTTTAGCTTGCATTAGCATGAATCTAGCTATGATTGGGTGGTGAATTCTTGAGGCCACTTGATTGTCTACTTTTGAAAGATTTTTGGAGCACAAGAGGAGAGGAGGTCATCGGAAGCTTGGAGCTTGGGCAGCCATCCACAAGAGGAGCTTGAAGATAACTACATTGCTTGGATCAAGGAGGAGCACCATTGCTTGGAGCTTGGAGACACCTTGGAACAAGGAGGATTCTTGGAGGACACTTTGAAGACCTTGGAAGGCACCATCCTTAAGCTTGGAGGTTGGCCTTCGTACATTTGTAAAAATATAAGTAATGCATTCTTGAATGTAAAGAAGGTTTCTATGGAGCAGCCAGAGGGCTACATTTCTCATGGAAAGCCAAATCATGTATGTTTTTCTGAAAAGAATTTGTATGGGCTTAAGCAAGCACCAAGGAGTTGGTATGCTAAGATTAACACTTTTCTACTTACTCAAAATTTCATTATGAGTGAGTATGATCATTCACTTTATTATAGATTTGTTGGAAATGATGTTAGTATCCTTCTAATCTATGTGGATGATATTATTTTGAGTGGAGACAACAATCAAGATATAGATGGCATCAAGATAGCACTCAAGGAGGAACTTGAGGTACATGATATTGGTCATTCGCACTATATCATAGGAATAGAGGTAATTAGGACTTCTCAACCTACTTTTATTTATGAGAAGTACGGTAATTCAATTTTTAAAAGATCTCTATTCTCAAATGAAGCCGAGTACAAGGCTTTGACTTCATGCACCAAGGAGATGTTATGGATCAAAAGGATGGTATTGGATCTTGACTTGCTGGATTTTTAAATATGTCCAATCATATGTTGTGATAACCTTTCAGCTCAAAGTTTGGCAAACAATCATGTTTTTCATGCGAGGAGTAAACATATCTAAGTGGCTATTTGAGAACAAGAAGTTCTAGCATGGTAGACAGTGAATGATTTCTAGCTTGTTGATAAACTAGACTTGCACCCAATTTTGCCTAAAGATCTATCTATCCATTAATGATATTTTAAATCTAATTTTTTCACAAGCAGTTCATATTACAATTGTTAAAAAATTTCTTCTTGATTTGTCAAAGTGGAGCTTTGAGCATGACTTTAATACCATATATGCCTTGGAGCTTAAACAAGCTACAAATTCCATGTCTAGAATCTCAACTCTTGGTACTTATGGGTTGAACAAGGAGTCCTATGTAACAACTACTTGGGAGAAGATTACACCTAACCTCTTACACATGGCTAATGACATGTTTTAAAGTGTGCCCTTCCATTCCTCTTTACACAAGGTCCAATAAAATCAATTGCAAAAGAATATCCCGCTCAAATTGTTGGAGACTTTCTCCACTTATCATGCTCTCTCATCCCTACAAGCTCATAGCCAAGATTTTTGCTATGCATCTTATGCCCTTGCTTTTGAAAATATCTAAACACATAGTAGTTTGGTTTTATCAAAGGTAGATCCCATTATTATAAGCCATCACCATAGAAAATAATCGTGCTATTAAGAAAGCTGAAGAAATGTCATTTCAAGGCTTTCTAGTTATGTTTCACGCTACAGTGCTACATCAGGTGCTAAGATCCATTTGGACAAATCTATGTTGTTACTACTCAATAGTAATAACGTTCCTTCTCGACTAATTACCACATGTATAGTCCATTATACCACATGGACTATTATTTACACATCTGGGTATTTTTGTTGGACTTGATATCACAAATGAGTAACATGTGATGGGTCATTGTAACGTGTTTTCTATAAGATAGCTATATTGGAGGATTATGTACTTTCTTTAATCCTCTAGATTCCTTATTCTGAAGTATATGTTCTTTTATTTTCTAGAGCATTTATTATTGGCATCTCATTCTACACGTCAGGTATACATTCTTGTCCCCCCTTCATCTCATTCATTGAACACAGAAAGGTTTATAGATGATCATGATTCTTGCTACCTTAAAAGTTTTGATAGGATCAAATATGTTCAAGTTGAAAAATAAAAAAGTGCCAGTGGAAGACATAAGCCAAGTTGAGAACAATATTTGGAACATATTATATTTGTCCACATTTGAAGCTTCTTTAAAAGATATTGTTCATATGCTCATCTATAATCATTAATTAGATTGGATGCTTTGGTATAACGTTATGTGATGTTCATTCACTCTTGTGTGTGTTATGTGGAAAGCCATTAAATTAGTAACTTTTAGTGAATTTCAATTTGTATCTTATAATGCTAGAATGAAAGTAGATTTTGAAATGTTAGACATAAATTACTTTTTCAGATACTAGAGAGAGAGTTCAGAGTGGGCCTTGGCATTTTGGGAGTAAATTTTTTGCGAGTTTCTTTCTTGCCATGATTCAACAAAAAGATAACACATGGTGTGCTACCTTTTTTATGCTACTACTTTAATGTTTATTATTAAGAATGTGGTTTGGTACATAGTTAAAAATCCCACAAAGTAAAAAAATTCAGATGAATTTTTTTTGTGCAACCTCCAAAGATAGCACGCCGACGTGCTAGATGAAACCACTAGAAAAAAAAATCTAGGCAGCCTCGCTTGGCACACCGGTGTGCTATGTTTGGAATTGCAAATTCTTTTTTTCTCATTTACTGCTATCTTTGAAGGCTGCAAAAATTTCTTTTTAGTTGTTTTACTTAGCACGCCAGCTTACTATGTTTAAAGGTTGAAAAAAAAATTCTGAAAAAATATTTTCACTCAAGAATTTGGTTCTCAAATGTGTCAAAATAGCCTTTCTATTTTAAAAATTTACTCGGCTAGCACACCGACATGCTAGCCGAATTAGCTTCAAAAAGAAATTTATTTTTTCAAAAAGTTCTTCAAAAAAAACCTTCATTTTTTCAAATAAAAAAATTGCAGTTTAGGACACCGACATGCTAGCTTTTACAACTTCAATAAGAAAATTTTAAAATAAAAGTAAATCTATATTTATAGAGTAACAAAATATTTTGTGATGGACTTATTAAAATGAGTATGCATCAAATCACAATTCTTGTTTTTAAAAACTCATGTGCTGGCATAAAAAGAGTGGCACACCATGTGCTACCATTTGTTGGATCATGGGTAGAAAAAACTGGCAAAAAAATCACTCGCAGAATGTCAAAACTTGTTCATAGTAAAGATGTCGAATCAAGCTACCGTCATACTGACAATATGCTGGGTGATATTTTGACAAAGCCATTGTCAAGAGAAAAACATGTTACTTTAGCTAGTATGTTTCATTCAAGTGCCTAACAGTAAGCTTAACGGGGAGTGTTGGAGTTTAATCCTACTCCTACTCACCTAAATACATCTTCTGAATACTCATGTACAATCTCTACATCAGTCTACAAAAATGAATTACTATTCGAGACAATCTACAGTTTTACATGCATATTCGAGATAGTCTGCAAAAATACACGGTTATTTTAAGCAGAGCAAAACTTGACTCGAGAACGAATATTCGATTTATAAGATCCACCACCGGCATCGACTTGACAAGTTGGCACCAACTCCAACTCGACAACCTTGACACTAACTTGACAACTTCGACACTTTCGACTGTCGACCCTGAATTCAATACCGACTACATTAGCATTCAAATATGCTACTATACAATAATTGCCCATTTTCACGTCTGTAGATTGTACAATTTATACTAAATAGTAAACTGTCCATTTTCACGTCTATAGACTATACAATTTAGCCTTATCTTGTAAACTCTACATCGTGCCTAAACCATCTAGTTAGTCACGATCTCTGTAAACTTGTATATATATATATATATATATACACACACACACACACACACACACACACAATAAATTAGAATAAGACGATGATGCATGAATTAGAGTTCAAGTACGGATTTCATTGTATCAAATTATTAGATTCCTCAGAATCAAAGATAGAGAGAGAGAGTGTGAGAGTGATTCAAGAAGATAGAGATATAGTTTTAAATTGTAACAAGCATAGTAGAATCACAACACTTAGTGCACCAATATTTTAAACAATTATCGGACATAAGATTCACCCTTTTGTGATCTGATCATTGTTATCCCAACAACTAATATAATGATTCTCTATTTTCTTACGTGCTTTAGTACTATCGAATGCTCTCTAATTCGTTTCTTCATGGCTGATACTTGCTCCATCGACTAACGTAGAATATCTGATTCGAAAAGTGCACAGTTTTCATAGACGCCTAATCGCTTTCTTCATGGCTGTCTAAGACACCTACCCAAATATTCTACCAATCGGAAGAACGATCCAAGTAATAATCAGAATTCGATAGGTCAATTCGATCATTTACAATATTCATTGTTTTTTTTTTATTTGGTGAGAACTCTTACATTCCACAATGATTTTTAAGCTCATTCGTCTAATACCAGTAGGGTGGTATCAGAGCAAACACCAACATTGTCTGAATTGGATTGGATCTTAATTATGTTGAAGAGTGTGGTTTTAGATGCTGGATTGTTGATTTGCATTTATCTACTGGATTTGTTGGATCTACTTGGATGGGCTTGGACCTTGATCATGTTGAAGAGTCAGCTTCAGATGGTGGATTGTTGATTTACATTGATTTGCTAGATTTGTTGGATCTACCGGGATCGGCTTGGATCTATATCCTATTTAAAATAATAAACGTAAAAGAGGTGGTGTTAGAAATGAAAAGAGATTATGATGGAGATTCTAAAGAAGATGGGCTTTTCATCATCATTTTATTACTCTTCTAAACTATAGATGAGAGGGAGGATGCTAGGAACTCTGCTGTTTCTACTACCACCGATCTGAACTGTCTTTAAATTTTTTGTGAAAAATATATAAGTTTTGCTATAATTCAGCCTTTGTGGAGCATGTCTTTTCTAATGAAATTTGGGAAAAGTTGATTTCTTCCACGATCGAGCCTTCGAACACCCTAAACCTAAGTACATTGCTTGCAAAATGTGTAGTTGCTTCTTTGTGTGACGTGTGTTATGGTTTCCTAAAAACTCTCTAGAACATTCCAAAGATCTTTCTCTAGAACATCTTAGAAGGATTTTTGGTGATCACACATTTTGGGAATATGAAAATTTATAAAAAGAGATGTGGCCTCACCTTGGTTGAAGGACCACCATTCTCTCCATTACATGGTAGATTTTTGCATTTGTTGTCTCCAAATAAGCAAAGAGTTGGTTAGGAGTTTCTTTTCGATTATCAGGCCATGAGATAGACTCCAATGCACCATATGAATGAGGGACATATAGAGCATCTTATTCTCCATCATGGCCGAGGGTGCAAGTAGGAGGGGGCTACCCTCACCCAATGAATGAGTTTGCTTGGTTGGGAATTGCTTTTCTTGATTTTGGCACCATCATGGAGCTTTCTTCAATGTTAGAAGAGCTTATGCACACACTGCTTGCACCCTCAGTAATACTTAGGTGTGCTTTGTTCCATTGGATGAGTGTGAGTTCTTGCCAATCATGATTGAAAGAGGGTGGAGGATCCTTTTGGCACTAGTGGTGACACATAGGGCATATGAGGATGCTTGGACGAATACATTAATGACATTTGTTACGAATGAAATTAAAGTACTTTTTAGGGTTTTATAGTGTTTTTAAAACGTTGAGAGAGAAGGTGGCCTCACTAGAGGCTCCAAAAATATGCGGGAGTGGCCAAAAGTAGGGCCACTTGGGAGTCCCGCATTCAATGTGTTCATATGGCAGGGGTGTCAGCACGACAAGCCGTCCCTTGGCGGTCATTGACCTGTCGCCTCATCCCTCCCAAGGACAAGTTAGCCAAATCCTCACTATGCACTTTATATTTATACTCGTGAGGCACACCCCGGGTCCAGGAAAAGTTATGGGATATCAACCCATCTACGGGGCACCTTCTCTTAGTTCTTTCTTTCTAGGGCGATGGCATACGAAAGGGCCAAGCAGTAGCAGCAGAGAGAGAGAGAGAGAGAGAGAGAGAGAGAGAGAGAGAGTGTGGCTTCGGTGTCACCCCGTTAGGCAGCAATGGATTCGTGGTTCTGTTTGTGATTTCGTTTGTGGCATTTTACGTAAGACTCTGAAATCCAACATTTGCATCGAATTCATTCTTAACCTACTCTGTTTCTCTAGCTTCACTTTGATGTAATGTATCATTGCAGGCGAACTTGAGCTCTATGCTCTGATTAGAATATGAGCCTGCAGGATTCTTGAAGTCCGGAAACGATAGCAACAGGTCAGGTGTTAGCCGATGCTCTAGAGTATTTTACGAAACACCATGATATTTGACGTTTGCATTGATTTCGTTCTTAACCTACTTTGTCAAGCTTTACATTGATGTATTTATTGTTGCAGGTGAACTTCAGCTATATCCTCTGATCAAAAGAAGGGGGAGTGGAGGCCTTCAGGCTCTTTGGAAGTCCAACAATAGCATCAACGGGTTAGATTGTGGATGATGCTCTAAGTAGATACATTGTTATGTGAAATACGAAGCACCGATATTTCAAACTTTTAGGTTTAGGTGGAAAGCCCACTCTTAGAGAGTGTCATAGTGGTCGCCTTAGGAGCATTTTCATTGCACACTCCTATGATGCTGTTGGTTAAAATTCTTGAAATATTACATTTTGCAATTATGAACCATAGCTAGGATGTGTACATGACAATATCAACGTTCCAAAGATCTCATTGACCAACTAAGTCAATCCATGACCACCACCTCCTAGAAAATTGAAGATTTAAGTTCCTCTAATATTATATTTTGTCAAACATGAAATTTCTTGCCTACAAAAACAAGTGTTTGTTTTGCAAATGTCAACATCTTGCGAATTGTTTTTGGAATCAATATACCGAGTTCATGCTTAGAGAATGCTGGTTTTCTTGAGCACCAACATAAACCACCCTAATTATTGGCACTGTTTGCACATCTTGGTAGCCTCCTTATGTTGTTCGAATTGACTCTCAAGAGCTTTTATCTTGGTTGTTGTATCTTTAATTGAATCCTTTTGCACAATTCCTCATTCTGTTTGTGTAGGCTTAACAATTCCTCTTTCACAATGAGAGAGAGAGAGAGAGAGAGAGAGAGAGAGAGAGAGAGAGAGAGAGAGAGAGAGAGAGAGAGAGAGAGAGAGAGCTTTATTAATGTCTTTTACATGCCAAAGGCATATAAGACTAATGAAGTACATGTCAAGTATTGGGAGCTTATAAAACGTCTCCGAAACTATAATAAAGAAAACATCTAGTACAAACTAAAACTAAAATAGACACGTATGCAAAAGTGTGTGTGCATAATAATCATATGTATCTATGTCAAGATGTCAAGGCTATGATGCTACTGCTGCTATGCTGCTACTGTAAAAAGATGTAATGCGAGCCACAACATGAGAGAGCACTGGAGTCTACCGGTGTCGTCTGTGAGGATGAGCATGTGTAGTAGTACGTCTCTGCGTGGGATGCCTGGTGATCCTGGTAGTAGCGTGATGGTGGGGGGTACACTGTCTCTGATCTCTATGAGCATGTGAGCGGCTATCATCCTCGTCATCGTCATAATCCTCATCCTCAGGCACTAAATCACGCGATCTCCGCCTAGTGAAGAATGAAGTAATCAGTGGCTGTGAGGTGAACTGATGGGGTGTCCCGTATAAATCTCTCCGTAGTATGAACATTGCGCGTACCAATAGAGCGACACATCGTGGGTCCTCATAGGCTATGAGGGAGCGTAGAGTGGTAGGCATATCTCAAAACAGGCAGTGATATCGGCCTCTGATCTCATAGTATATTGGGCATCTAAAGATAAAGTGCTCCTCAGACTCCACCTCACCTAGAGAGCATAACTAGGAAATCCGCTCCTCTCTAGGAATACCATGGAACTGACAAATTCAAAGGCCTAGCTATGGAGTATCATAACAGCATAGTAAGCACACTATGAAAGCTTCAGAAAACCAGCTATGGAGTAGAACACAAAAGCAAGAGAGAGAGGACTTCAAAGCTCACACAACATGAATGAATATTCAAAGTGTAGTAGGGCATGGAAACGCCTCCAAAGTTTGGGCTACATATAGCATGTTATGTATAGAGGTGGTGTCTTGCTAATTCTAGCTCTAGAACCCACATGGGTCCTTAACCTACTTGATTTACTTGCCTAATTAGCACAAGTGGGGTGTACTATGTACATAAATGTTTTACCCCCATGTCTTATGCCCAACTTACAAGTTACAAGTATACAAGCCTTAAGGGGCAAAATAGGCATTTATTTCAACACCCCCCCTCAATGGCTATTTTGTTCATACCAACACCTAGCATGCTACGAAACTTTTCAAATTTTTCTCTACTAAGTGCCTTAGTAAAGATATCTGCTGCTTGTTCGTTGGTATCATAGTACTCGAGCTGAATTTCTCCGCTTTGTATCTTCTCTCGTAAGAAGTGTTGATCCACCTCAATATGCTTTGTACGAGCATGGTACACAGGATTTTTGGCAAGCTGGATGCAACTCTGGCTGTCACACTGAAGAATAGTAGGACCATCCTGTGGAATCTGCACCTCCCCAAGAAGTCTCCTGAGCCATATTGCCTCGCAGGTAACTTTTGCCGCTGCCCTGTACTCAGCCTCTGCCGATGATAAGGTAACTGTGGGCTGTTTCTTGCTACACCAAGAAATGGCCCTTGAACCAAGATTGAAAGTGTAACTTGTGGTCGACTTTCGATCATCCCTATCACCTGCCCAATCGAATCGGTAAATCCTCCAAGCTGAAGCTTTCCGTCATCTATGTACTCAATCCCATAGCAGGTTGTCCCTTTGACATACCTCAAAACCCTCTTGGCTGCTTTCCAATGTGCTTCAATTGGAGAACTCATGAACTGGCTTGCTACACCAACCGCATAGGAAATGTCTGGTCTATAAATCAGGCTACCCACAAGCTGCCTATAAAGAGTCTCGTCCACAAAAGGAGTGCCATCATCTCTGGATGGCTTACTGCTGGTATCAATGGGCGTGGAAACGGGTTTGCAATCCTGCATGTTGAACCCGTTCAAGACTTCACATGCATAGTTAGCTTGGGAAATAAACACATAGTTGTCCTTTTTCAAACCTCCAAGCCAAGACAATAGTGGATTAAGCCCAAATCCTTCATCTCGAACTCATTTGATAAATGAGCCTTCACCTTTTCAATAAGCTGCCCATTGTTACTCGTGATGACCAAGTCATCCACATAGAGAACTATCAAAACAATGTTCCCATCTTCCTCCTTCACGAACAGGTTGCGATCCGACTGACTCTTTATGAATTGCTCCTTGGCAAAATAGTCGTCAATACAGCTATACTAGGCCCTGGGTGCCTGCTTCAAACCATATAAGGCCTTCTTAAGCCTGCATACCATACTTTCCTTGCCCTTAGCCTCAAAACCTTGTGGCTGTTCCATGTAGACTTCTTCAGCCAACTGTCCATTAAGAAAAGCACTCTTCACGTCCGTTTGATGGACCTCCCAACCAAAAAATGCAGCCAATGCTAAAACCAACTTGATAGACATCATCTTAGCTACCGGTACAAACGTCTCATCATAGTCCAAGCCCTCCTTCTGTGCATAGCCTTTAGCAACCAGCCTTGCCTTGTGCTTTTCGATGCTCCCATCCGATTTGTATTTGGTCCTGTAGACCCACTTACAGCCAATAGGACGCTTCCCTTTTGGTAACTTCACCAAATCCCATGTATCATTCTTGAGAATGGAGTCGTACTCCTCTTGCATAGCATGTTGACATACCTTCTCATCTGCTGCCTCAACGAATGTATGCGGAACTTGCGAATCCAAAATAGTAGTCATAAGTGCATAGTTTGTCTCCTGGTGTTCATGCTGCTGGGCTTGCCTTTGAGACCTCCTAGCCCCTGGATTGCTGCTCTCTCCCTCATCCAATATCAAACCATCCTGCACAGTTTGCCAATACCACTTGGGAAACCTCTTCCTTGCAGTTGGTGATGAAGACGGTGAATAGGACTCAACAGATTTGCCCCTTTCCTTCCGCTTCCTAGCCTCCTCGGATTCTTCCTCTTGATCACTCATATGATCATCCTGAGGCTTCCCAATATATGGATGTGGGTCATCAAGTATTGGCACAAATTCACTTGTACCATCCTCCATCTCAAGTTCCTCTATAGGAGGCATTTGATCTTCTTCAAAGATCACATCTCGACTTATGATCCTCTTCTTGCTAGTAAGATCGTAAAGTCTGTAAGCTTTGCTTTCTTCGCTGTATCCCAAGAAAATACACTTTGCTGATTTTGCATCCAGCTTCTTCATGTTATCCTTGGGAATATGGGCATAGGCCGTACAACCAAACACTCGCAAAGCGCCCACCTTGGGCTTAATGCCGCTAAATGCCTCTTCTGGAGTCTTGCCTTCCACAGCTTTTGTTGGACTTCTATTCAACAGAAACACTGTTGTGTGCATTGCCTCGCCCCAAAAAGAGTTGGGCAACCCCTTTGCCTTGAGCATGCACCTTGCACACTCCACAATAGTTCGGTTCTTTCTCTTTGCTACTCCGTTTTGCTGAGGGGTATGAGGAGCTGTAAGCTGCCTTTTGATCCCATTGGACCTTGCAGAATTCCACAAATTCTGTCTTAATGAACTCTCCACCAGCGTCTGACCTGAGCATCTTTATCTTCTTTCCTGAATGTTCTTCTACCAAAGCTTTGAAATGCCATGCACAGTCGATACTTGCCACTTGGCAGTATCCTGACACCATAGATGCACTGCGATTCTGAATTGTGATTCAGAATCGCGTGAATTTTCCCAGAATCGTGCAAAGTCGATTTTTTTTTTTTTTGAAATTTTTTAGGCAATATGGGTATCAGATGAAAGCTCTGATTGAGAGCATTATGACTGTTGTGCTCAGTTTAGAATACAGGTCTAATTTGTTGTAGGCAATTCAAGGATGGGATCTGGCATAGCGTTATTTTCCTTCAAATGTACTTTTGTTGGAGTGGAATACTGACTGGAAGTTGGCTGATATGTGGTGCCTTTGATCACCAAGGTGATTCAAGGTGCAACTACTTGCTCCCTTCTAGCATCTAGAGCCTTCCTGCTTAACAGCGATTAATTTTTCACCTTCGCATATTACATGGATTAAATTGGAGAACATTGGTGTTAGCATTCTGAGCTCTCTTCTGTGATCCCAGACCACTTATACCCTCCGTCAAGTTTCCGTTTCTTCCTTTCTTGGCTTGGTTGTAACCCAAATCTTCTTTTTTCACTTTTTTAAAATTGATTCTTTCAACGATTCTTTGCAGCGAATTGCGATTCCCAAATCGTGAGTCCAGCGAATCGCGATTCGCTGGAACTATGCCTGACACATAGGCAAGTGAGTAGGCTGACATGTGTCACTCATCCACTAGACCAAGTGTCCCAGTGAGCATGTGACACGTGTCATGTTTGACCGGTCGACCCTGACATGTGTCATTCACTGGACCAAGTTTTCCAGTGAGTATATGACATGTGTCACGTTGACTAGTCAACTCCTACTTTTTAGGAGGTTAGTCCAGCCACTTCGAATAAATGACTCAGTACCCTATACCCAAGCAACATCATACATGCGACTCTGAGGCTTAGAAACATCATTAATAGCTTTATTTACATTTCTGTTACAAAGGTCACCACAGGCCGGTGACTTAGCCATTTTTGTATTTAAAAGAAGTACATGCATAAGTAAAAACAGTAAACAATCGGGACATGGAGTAAAAGCCGTAACATCCCTTCCCCCCTCAGTGGCAAGTACTTCTCCCATTGAGTTTGCTTATCCCCAACAAATGCCCTAAGCATATCCTGTAAGGTCTGGTTGACTCTCTCAGTTTGGTCATCCGTTTCAGGATGCTCCGTACTGCTCATTCTCAATTGGACTTCAAGTTTGGCCATAACTGCAGTCCAAAAGTTTCCAGTGAATTGAGTATCTCTATCAGACTCTATGGATGACGGTAATCCATGAAGTCTGAACACATGCTCGATAAACAAATTAGCTACTCCAACCGCATCAATCTTTTTACGTGTTGGAATAAAATGAGCCATCTTAGTGAGTCTGTCAACTACGACCAAGATAGAATCATGCTGTGACTGTGTACGAGGTAAGTTAGTGATATAAAATCCATGGAGATACTCTCCCATCTTCCACCTGGCACAGGTAGTGGGTGTAAAATTCCAGGTGTTTTAATCCTTTCAGCTTTATTGACCTGGCACTTCAAACAGTGCGTCACATAATGCTAAACGTCTTTTTTCAATTTAGGCCACTAGAAGTTACGTAAGATCAACTCATAGGTCCTATCCACACCAGGATGACCTGCACTAGGGCTATCATGACATAAATGGACAATCTTCCCACGCAGCTCCTCACAAGCTGGAACGAGAAGTTTGCCATTTCTCTTGATCATACCATCTTCCATGGTATATTTAAGGTAAGTGTGAGCAAAGAGACCGGAACTCTCACCTTGAGAATCTACTTGCGCAAGATTTGCCTCTCTCACAATTCCTTGACAATGAGGATCCTCTTGCTGAGCCTGTTTAATCTCAGCAATTAGGTCATTTTCAATGACCACAAAAGATATCTGATACAATATCCGAGATAATGCATCAACTACACGATTTTCGGCACCTTTCTTGTACCGAATTTCCATGTGAAATTCCTGCATCAACTCAGCCCACCTGGCTTGCCGCCCTCTTAGGTCCGGCTGGTTGCAGATTTATCTCAAAGTGTTATGGTCGGTGTACACATAGAATTCCGCACCATACAAATAATGCCTCCATGCCTTTAAAGCATGGATAATGGCATACAACTCTTTCTCATGAGTTGGATAGTTCTTTTGTGCAGGGTTGAGCTTCTTGCTCTCAAAGGCCACAGGCCTACCCTCTTGCATTAGAACTGCCCTAACGACAATGTCACTTGCGTCCTTTTCAACGACAAATGGTTTTTGAGGGTCCACAATTTTTAAAGTGACAAAGTCAGCCATAGCTTGTTTCAAAGCATCTACGATAAAACACAGCCAATCCTAGAAAGCTTCTTAGTGCTGCCAAGTCTGTAGGAACAGGCCAGCCAAGAAGAAAAGCAACTTTTGTTCAAGCCTCGATAGTCCACACACATTCTCCAAGACCCATCCTTCTTTTTTACCAGAATGATCGGAGAGGCAAAGGGGGAGAAGCTAGGTCTTACTTGCCCCTTCACAAGATAGTCCTCAATCATGCTTCTGACCTCTTCCTCCTCTTTCAGACTCATTCTATAAGGTGGTCTATTAACAGGAGATGATCCAGGAATTAACTCGATTCTATGCTCCACATTTCTCTTAGGGGGTAAAATAGATGGAAGTGCTCACTCGTAACCGTTTAATCAAAGTGGAGTTGATAACGTTATGTGAGGACCCAATGTCAAATAGAATCAGGACATCTCTACCACACAACTGTCCACGCATAACAATCAAAGAAGTACAAGGAAATTGATACCCGTATTGTGCCGCTCTTGATAGGTGTGGCAAAGGAACTGAATCCACCTTTCGAATCACCGACACATTCATTAGTCTTGGAACATCAGGAGGTTCTTCTTGTCTCAATTCCTCAATCTTCATTGGATTTGCCTCCTCGACTTGTAAGCTAAAGGTGGTCTGTGAGGGATTGCGAGGACACTCCTTCCCCCTATGCCGCCCTGGACAGCCAAAGCAAAGGTTCTCTTTCTTTGCCCGCTCCAAGTCCTGCGACGATAGCGTAGAAAAGCGCTGGCCCCCTTTTATTGGACATCCCATACCGCCCTTTGCCTTTTGAGGCGCCCACACCTTTACTCTTTTTCGCACTCTGAATTTGCTCTTGCGAGGATTGACCCTTCCATTTTTTAAACTTTCTTTTCCCCCAAGGCTGAAACCCTCCTGAAGTAGGTGTCTGTAATAGATCCTAACACCACAGTAGGGCAAACACTAACTGATCCACCCAACCTTGCCTACTCCCTGATATAGAGTAAGCCCCTCCTAGCCCAGTGTGAGGATTGGTAGCATGCTACTGCCAAGTGTCGGCCACGTGGCACTGACGTGGCCGACTGCACGTCGGGACCCAACTGGGGGCCCTATCCTGCTGACAGGGTCCCTAGGCTGTGTTAGGCTATGGACCGTGCTGGGGCACACTACTCACACTGTCTTGCCCTGTTGGTCATGTACGCTGGACACGACCCTGACTGTGGTATCTGACCTATCTGTGTTCTCTAGGGTTCGGCACTGGTTACGAGCTCGTAACACTCCCTCCCCCTTAAGAACCGTCTTGGTCCTCTAAGACAAAAGTCTGGAAAAATCTTGCGAAGGACGCTGCCTCTTTCCCAAGTGGCATTCTCAACAGGCTGATCATTCCACTTAACCAGATATTCTCGGTATAGAGTATGACGAGTCTGTGTCTCTCTACTATCAAGAATCTCCTCTGGTTCATGTGGAAGTTGTTGAGGATCCAATGGGAGAACTAGAACACTGTCCCCTACCAGATTGTCTGATCTGGTTAAGGCTTTTCGTAACTGACTTACATGAAAGACTGGAAAAACCTTACTGCTGTGTGGGAGTTCTAGTTCATAGGTGACCTTGCCTAGTCTCCTACTGATGGTAAAGGGACCACAATACCTTGGAGATAACTTAGCACACACTCCTGATTTGAGGGTTTTAGAGTCAACTGGGACTCTCAAGTAGACTTTCTCACCAGTGGAGAACTGCACACCCCGTCTGTGTGGATCTGCATAATGCCTGGCTCGATCCTGGGACTGTCTAATGCTACGCTTAGCATGTTCTATCATCTGGTTTAGGTCCTCTAAAAAGTTTTTGGCTGCTTCAACTTTTTCTTGTTTAAACCCTACAGCTGTGGGTGAGCGTGGCTGAAAACAGTACATCAACATAAATGGGCTGTATCCCGTAGCTGAATGTTTGGTAATGTTGTAAGCAAACTCTAATATCGAGAGATACTCCTCCCAATTAGTCTGCTTCTTGCTGACGTATGCACGAAGCATATCCTCCAGCACTTGATTTACCCTTTCTGTTTGACCGTCCGTCTTTGGATGGTCGGTGGTACTCATATTAAGTTTAGTATGGAGATGATGGAATACTGCCTTCCAAAAATTTCCAGTAAACTTACTGTTCCGGTCGCTGACTATGCCGGAAGGTAGACCGTACAATTTAAATAGCCCGTCTACAAACAACCTCGCTAACTTTGGAGCTCTAACGGTTGTTTTGGTCGGAATGAAATGAGCCATTTTGGTCAGACGGTCAACTGTGACCCATATAGTGTCATTACCCTTTTGGGTTTTAGGCAGGCCTACTATAAAATCCATGGAGATACTCTCCCATTTACCAGCTGGTATTTCTAAGGGATGCAACAACCCTCCTGCCTTTAAACGCTCTGCTTTATTTACTTGACATTTCTGGCAACTGGTTACATACTGGTGGACGTCCTTTTTCATACTGGGCCAGAAAAATTGCCTACGAAGAAGCTCATAGGTCTTCTGTATGCCTGGGTGTCCCGCGCTAGGATTGTCATGACATTCATATAGGACCTGTTGCCTATAATTCTCTGAATTGGGGACACATACTCTATCTCTATAGAGCAAGTACTCATCCTGAATGGAATACTGTTTCCATTTGAATCCTTGAGTCAACTGACCCTCAACCACTGGGGTTTGCTTGGGTAGTACAAGCTCAGAATCCTCAACGTCATCTGACGACGTATACTCGGACTCATCATCATCCTCAACGGAAGCTGTCGTATTCTTGGATGAACTGGCACCAGCCTCGGGAACTGGTTCTAGAGTCTGTAACTGTCAATTCTGGACTGAGTTCCAGATAATAGAGAAGAATGCATCATGCTGGCATTTCCCTCTCAAGGACTCGAGTAACTCATTACGAATCTGAGTAAAACTCAGCTCGTTTATCATAGGCATTCTGCTAAGGGCATCTGCTACTGTATTGAAATTTCCACGCCTATGTCTGATAGACATGTCAAACCCTTGCATCAACTCTGCCCAACGAGCTTTCCGACCTCTAAGCTCAGGTTGATTGCAAAGGTATCTGAGACTCTCATGGTCTGTCAGGACCTCAAAGTTGGCACCATACAAATAATGCCTCCAAGTCTTAAGGGCATGTACTATAGAAAAGAGTTCCTTTTCATAGGCACTGTACCTAGTCTGAGCTGGCTCGAGTTTTTTACTCTCGAACGCAACTGGTCGTCCGCCCTGAGTTAGCACAGCACCTACTGCAAAGTCGCTAGCATCTGTTTCGACCACAAACGGCTGATTGGGGTCGACGACTTTTAAAACCGGTGCTGTAGCTAAGGCTGTTTTGAGAGCATCAAAGCTCTCCTGCTGTGCGGACTCCCAAATGAACTCTTTTCCCTTCCCCTTAAGGAGATTTGTCATAGGAACTGCTATCTAAGCATATTCCTTGACAAATCGTCTGTAATATCCCGCCAGACCAAGAAAGATCTGAAGTTCCAAAATATTCTGAGGTCTCAGCCAACTGAGTATGGCTTTAACCTTATTTGGGTCCATCTTAATGCCATCTGAAGAGATAATGTGACCCAAATATGTTACTTCTTCAACGAAGAATTCACACTTGGATTGTTTAGCATAGAGCTTATGCTTTCTGAGCAGTCGAAACACCTTTCTAAGGTGTTTTAGATGCTCCTTCCTCGTTTTGCTGTAAACGAGGATGTCATCTAGAAATACGACTACAAACTTACCCAAGTATGGTCTGAGGACACTGTTCATCAAGGTCATAAAGGTAGCTGGAGCATTTGTGAGCCCAAATGGCATCACCTTAAACTCATAATGACCGTGACGAGTCCTAAAAGCTGTTTTCGAGACATCTTCCGATTTTATACGGACTTGATGATATCCCGATCTGAGGTCTATTTTACTGAAAAACTTAGCCCCGTCGAGTTGATTTCTTTCCCAGGCTTCCCAGGCTCTATCAAGCTCATTCTCTGGTAGAAATTCTCTTAGGAAAGCTTCTTCAAAAGCTTTCCATGACCGGGGAGTCTGCCCAGTCTTCTGGAGATTTAACCACCACTTATAGGCCATAGGCCCTAAGGAAAGACTGGCCTCAATAGCTTGCAAATGGTCAGGGTCTGTTTAAGAGCATGAATGTTCTTCCATTTGCTGAGGAAGGTTTGTAGAATATCTGCATTTCTATCCTTCTCTTCCCCATTAAAAGTAGGAGGTTTTAAGTCTTTAAAAACACTGGGGTGAGACCGTAAAGTCTCACCTGAAACTAATGGAAGTGGAGAAGGAGATAACTGAGAAGTGGAGGGAAGGCTTCCTTTTGCGGAACTCATAATCAAGTTTTTGAGTTCAGCGAACGAGTCGTCCACACTGGACTTGAAATTGGCTATTGCCAACTTCAGTTCATCCACTTCTGTTACCAATTGGAGAAACTGCTCCTTGGTAACCAGTTCGTCGAGTTCTTCGGCGAACTGCTCCTGTTCTTCCACTTCCATGGGTTCCTTCCCTTTTCTGTAAGCCAAGGCTTCTGTTTCAAGTTCGTCGAAGCCTCTCTCCTGGGGTTGATCAGGTCCCTGAGGAGTGGTCATCTTTGGCACTGAAAGAGAGCTACCTTTACTTCTGAAGGAAAAAAGTCTAGAAGACTAATTTACAACTGTACAAGGGAAAGGAAAGATGACTTAGCTGTTTCTAAGGACTGTGCTTCCAAAGAAAGAATGAAGAGGAACCCTTTCAGCTCTTTCCCCCAAGATTTCAGACCTGCTGTCCCGAAAAATGTCAGTTTGAAGCTTCAAAACGGTGCCAAATTTCCCGGTTCTTTGAGGATAGTAGCTCGCTGGTCTGATTGCTGGTTTGCTTCTGATTTGAGACCCAAAAAGTATTTCAATTTCTGATTTTGGTGTCTCTCTACCCTCGCTGGCTGGACAGCAACCTGTCCGGCCCGATTTGTTCAATTTACAGCTCTGAAATCACCTTGAATCTCTGATTTACTCTTAGCCTGTAGGTCGCTGGTCTGTAGCAAGCAAGTCTGAAACTCAGACTCCTGAAAAACTTCTGAAAAACAGGGTTAAATTCTGAGATTTCTACCCTACTGTCCAGCGCTGGCCCTGCTACAATATTTCAGATTAGAACTCCTTCTAATCTACTCAGAACTTCATACGAAACTCAGATTTGAGGGCTGATTATACAGCGATGGACCTGCTCTTCCCTTCCTCATGAATTTCCGCTCAGATCATAGTGATCTACACTCGAAAATCAGAGAGGAAAACTGATTTTTCAGCGCTGAAGCTATTCTAAAAGATATGCTTCCAAACTACTGAGAAATCCAGCAAATTGGAGGACTAGAAAGCTGATCCTACAGCGATTTTCCTCCTCTATTCTTTTCTGAGAATCTCCTAGATTTTTCCTATCTTCTGATAGCTTTCTGTACTGCTGCTCCTGAACTCCCTAGGATGGAGATGGCTCTGATACCAGTGTAATAGATCCTAACATCACAGTAGGGCAAACACTGATCCACCCAACCTTGCCTACTCCCTGATATAGAGTAAGCCCCTCCTAGCCCAGTGTGAGGACTGGTAGCATGCTACTGCCAAGTGTCGGCCACGTGGCACTGACGTGGCCGACTGCACGTCGGGACCCAACGAGGGTCCCTAGGCTGTGTTAGGCCCGCCATGGCTATGGACCATGCTGGGGCACACTACTCACACTGACTTGCCCTGTTGGTCATGTACGCTGGACACGACCCTGACTGTGGTATCTGACCTATCTGTGTTCTCTAGGGTTCGGCACTGGTTACGAGCTCGTAACAGTGTCTTAGACTCCTTGGCCTCTTTTTATCTTCGTAATATAGGGCCATCTGCAAAGCCCTGTGGAGGCTTGGAGCCTGCTCCTTCCTTACAAAAGGCCGAAGGATTTCACGCAAGGCCTCCACAAATTGAAACACCTGTAAAAACATCGGCACCTCCTTAGGTATCCGCATCAGTGCCTCCCTATATTTGTCCGCATATTCTTGTATAGATGCATTGCCTTGTTTGAGGCTTGACCAGGCTTGCATCGCCTGATTCTTTTCATCTAATGGCACCCAATTCTCAGCGAACATCCGCTTGAACTGATCCCAAGCTGTAGGCACCAAATTATCCTTCTCAATTTTACGCCACCAGCATTGTGCCGTCTCTTGCAAGCGATATGTGGCTTCTGCAATCTTCTGTTCATCATCATCAATACCACACATTTGAAAAGCCTTTTCCCACTTATGAATCCAATTCTCGACTGCATCGGTGTTGCGTACTGCAACTGCTCCTGTGTATGTTGGCGGTTTCAAATCTTTAATCGTGGGCAATTTCCACATCTTTGATGGTTGTTCGGCTTCTTTCTCAACTGTCACAGGCTCAACGACTACCATAGCCGTTCCACTAACCCTTTCAGGTTCCTATGGAGATTTAGCTGACTTTAGTTGGTCGAGAATTTGTTGTAAAATCACCTCCATGGCATCCACCTTGGCTGCCACTTCTTCGATTCTCAAGATTTCTATACTTGCACCTCCTAACGGATCCATATTTGCAATGTTGGAGGCTGTCCACTTGTTTAGAAGTCGAAATTACCGGCAAATATGAGTTTACAACTCTCAAAACCTTTTTCCCTTGTATTTTGGCTCAATAATCAGACCAACTTTGGAATGCTGTAAATTTTTTGTGACTTGGATTTTTCCTGAGCGGTCAACTTGTAATAGGTCGCCCTCCTGCTGGCTTTCTCAACTTCATCTCTGCTGGAAACCCTTTTGAGTGGAGAGGTTCTACATCGACACCTCGGAGAATGGCATCAGCTAACAATATATCATATTCAGACCGAATTCGAACGAATCGAATTTTGTCCTATCTGACCACAGCTTCGAAGTCACTAGATTGAAAGAGTCAATTCCATAGCCATGCACGAATTAACTGGATTCTAGATTTATATTTTATGAGTGCAGAAGCATTCTAAAAGTGATGATTAGAATGATGAATTCGACTTATTCTATCAGTCACACGAATAGTTTTATGCCTCTCTCTAGGCTCACTTATACACAATCCTCAAGCACTCCTTAACCCTGACCCTTCCTAAATCTCGACACATGGCCATCTCCATGCATAGTCGACACTTGCCACTTGGCAGTACCCTGACACATAGGCAAGTGAGTAGGCTGACATGTGTCACTCATCCACTGGACCAAGTGTCCCAGTGAGCATGTGACACGTGTCATGTTTGACCGGTCAACCTTGACATGTGCCACTCATTCACCGGACCGTGTCCCAATGAGCATATGACATGTGTCACGTTGACTAGTCAACTCCTACTTTTTAGGACGTCAGTCCAGCCACTTCGAATTAATGACTCAGTACCCTATTGCACTACAGATGGCGGCCAAGTATAATTAAAATAGTAGAAAAGTAGAGATGGTCCATCGTTCAGAGGCTAGAGCTGAATCCTGATAATAGTTATTAGTGACTACTAACTACTAACTACCAACTAGTGACCACTGACCAGTCACTAGTCTGATACAGTGATATGGATAATGGCAGGCTGCAGTTGCCAGCTACTAGCTAGGTAGAGTCTAGAGCTAGATCCGGGACCGTACTACGTAGGTACTAGGACTGTAGATTGTAAATTGTAATTTTGTTTCAAAGTTGAAACTTGAAAGTTGAAGTTCAAAGTTCAAACTTATTTGCAAATTGCAATGGCGAGATCGGAGAAAATAATAAACTAGAAGGTTATGACAATGTTTGAGAAAGCCAAAAAACTTTAGGTGAGAAACTTAGATTTATCTGACATCTGTCATCATCATTCATCATTCAACATTGAAGTTTGAACATTGAACATTCTATATGACATATGTAACTACTAACTACTAAGTTCTAACTTCTAAGATAATACATTAAATACCAAAATCAAAATACTAAGCTGGACACATAGTACTCCCTACCCCCCATCTCTGTAGTGCGGCCCCGTCTACCTCTCCCTCTCTCAGGTGGATGATGTGGTGCCGGTATGGTCATGGCTGGAGGTGGTGTCGAGGATCTTGCACCAGAAGGCGGGTCAGGCCGGGTACTAGGCCCTGCCTCATCTACAGCTCTGTCATCTGAGCCATGGGAAGCGAGGGGTGAGCGGATGGCAACTGGGGGGCGTGATGTGGTGGCCTCTGGCTGTGTCGCCGTGACTACATCTCGATCTGCCAAAAAAGACAAATTACAATACAATTTAGAAATTAAATCATAGATGATCAATGATCGTTGAATAGTGAACTTGAAACTTGAAACTTCAGACTTGATGTATCATGTGAGACTTGAGTTAAAACTTAAAACCTGATCAATGTTTGAAGTGTAAGAGTCTTAGAGTTGAATGTTTACCTCTCGGTTTGGGCCCCATTTGCTACAGATCAGCGAGCAGGCTGCCATAAAGATCTCAGAATTTGCAAGTGGATTCGGGCTTCAAATCGGGTTTTTCAGAAGCAACCCAGTAGTTGTCAGATCAGCGAGGGGGGGATAGCAAAAAATTTCAGATCTTGTGCCTCCTATTCGGATTTCTCAGAATCACAGGTCTGAAAGCAGTTGAAGAAGAGCTGAAAGGGCTTTTCTTGATTCTCTCTGTGGAAGTACAAATCTCAGAAAGAGCTAAGTTTTCTTTCCTTCCCTTGTACAGTTGTAAATTAGTCTTTTTGACTTTTTTTCATCAGAAGTTAAGGTACCTTTCTTTCAGTTCCGAAAATGACCACTCCTCAGGGACCTGATCAACCCCCGGAGAGAGACTTCGACGAACTTGAAACAGAAGCCTTGGCTTACAGTAAAGGAAAACAGCCAATGGAAATGGAAGAACAGGAACAATTCGCCGAAAAACTCGACGTACTGGTTACCAAGGAGCAGTTTCTCCAATTGGTAACAGAAGTGGATGAACTGAAGTTGGCATTAGCCAATTTCAAGTCCAGTGTGGACGATTCGTTCGCTGAACTCAAAGGCTTGATTTTGAGCTCCGCGAAAGGAAGCCTTCCCTCCACTTCTCAGTTGTCCCCTTCTCCAGTTTCGGGTGAGACTTTACGGTCTCACCCCAATGTCTTTAAAGATTTAAAGCCTCCTACTTTTAATGGGGAAGAGAAGGATAGAAATGCAGATATTCTACAAACCTTCCTCAGCAAATGGAAGAACATTCATGCTCTTAAACAGACCCTGACCATTTGCAAGCTATTGAGGCCAGTCTTTCCTTAGGGCCTATGGCCTATAAGTGGTGGTTAAATCTTCAGGAGATTGGGCAGACTCCCCGGTCATGGAAAGCTTTTGAAGGTGCTTTCCTAAGAGAATTCCTACCAGAAAATGAACTTGATAGAGCCTGGGAAGCCTGAGAAAGAACAGTAATGGACAAGTCCTTCATCCAATATATCTCGCAGTATCGAGAAGCAATTTTAAAAATTAAAAATATGGATGATTATCAAAAAATCAGGGGATTTGTCCGTGGCCTCAAAGATGAATATAAAGTAGAGGTCCAGAGAAACTCGCCTACTACCCTTGAGCAAGCTCTCAGATATGCTCAAATCTATGATGATTCAGTGGGTAGGAAGAGGACGAGACAACAACCACTTTCTGAGCAGCCTCCTTAGAAAGACTTTCGAGAGTGGTGTCAAGAAAGTGCTGGGCTTCAGCCAAGGCATCCCGTGTATCCGGGATCCCGCGAACCCTAATGTTGTGCACTTTTTGGTCTCGAGATTTCTCTTTCGAAATGGTGGCTGAGATAAGGAGCGCTTGGTTTGTTGCCTTTTTTCAAAACTGAAGCCCAAGAAAGGGCCTCTTCTTGCTGCTTTTCAATCTTTGTCTCTAGTTCCCGTATCATATTGGTGGTAGACGCCGAAGCCGCAGCCTGTTTGGTCCTGATGGATTGTTCAAGCGATGCAACTTTGGACTGGAGCATGTTCTTCTCGTGAATCAAAGACGTAACCGTTCCTTTGAATTGCAAGATTTCTTGCCGCAAAGTCTGGAAATCTGCCCTGATTTGATCGATCTGAGAACAATTCAGTTGATTTGGAGGGTGTATACGGGATGCTAGCTGTAGGTTGTGAGCTAGCAATGGCCGGAGTAGGAAGAATGGGATTGGAAGGAGTAGATTTGGAAGGAGGGATGGGCAGGGCTGCAGGTAGGGTTGATCCCTGTCACAAGCTAGTCTCTCCAAGCTCGTGAATCTTAGAAGCCGGTGTGTAGAATGAACTTCCCAACCATAGGTACCCCCTCCTTGAGTCTTTCTACCTGCTATTCCCGTCAACTGGCACATGGCATCCACCTGTGGGTGATCAGTCCACTTGGCATGCCTAGCCCCTGTGACCTGTGAATACTGAGTGACTCATAGGGTACCACCCCCGTGCCCCGCCAAAGACCTGTGACCCTCTTGGTCACCCCGACTACTTGCCGACTAGCATCTCGTCACTGACGGCTAGGGTCCCGACGGTCAAGACACACCGCATCTCTGACAGCTTGTCAGGCGGCCACACTGGGTCACTGCTCGTGACGCACTTGTCCCAACTTGGGACAGATGTCCTCCTCGGTCATCGGCCCTTGCGAATACTTGGCCTCAGGCCCTCTGGTGACCGGCCGTGCCGAGGTAATAATAGAGTCGTAACTGGACTCTAACAATTCTTCCCTCCTCTGGCAAGTCATTGGTCCTCGATGACAAACTCTGGGTAACTACTGCAACGTCTGTCGCGTCTCCTAGGTAGCATCTGACAACAGATGCCTTTTCCAGGTTACTAGATACTCTTGAAGGAGACGATTCCGCAATCGTCGCTCCCTTCGATCTAGGATTCTTCTTGGCCCATAACCTGTGGTGTGTTTCTCCTCAAGAGACACTAGACCTTCCACCAGGCTATCGCCATCGTGCAAACATTTCTTCAGTTTGCTAACATAAAACTGGATGCACCTTGCATCCCACAGGTAGCTGTAGCTTAAAGGCTCACCTTCCTAATAATCAACCATGGTCCACAATACCTAGGAGATAACTTGGCAAACTTTCCTGTGCATAGCACCTTCGACTTCGAAGGGACTAGTAAATACACCCAATCTCCATTCTCAAATTCCCGATAGGTACGATTCTCACGAGCATAACTCTTTGCCCTAGCTACAGCCCTAGACAAGTTATCTCATGCCATCTCTAGCTTCTGCTGCATCTGAGCCAAAACCTCTGCAGCACTAGGTACCCTATGCGGAATCCCTATGATTGCAGGACTCAATGGCCTGAAACCATAATTGAGCTCAAATGGACTCAATCTAGTGGACGCATGTCTCTTATCATTGTACGCGAACTCCAATAGCTGTAAATGCTTTACCCAGTCTGTTTGCGTACTACTCACATATGCCCTAAGCATATCTTCCAAGATCTGATTCACTCGCTCTGTCTGACCATCCATCTGAGGATGCTCAGAGCTACTCATCCGCAATTGTGTTCCCAGCTTGGCGAACACCGCAATCCAAAAATTTCCCGTAAACTTGGGATCCCTGTCAGAAACTATGGACTTCGGAAGACCATGAAGTGGTCGAGGAGCATGAGGTTCATCTCAAGACCGTATTGGGCAAGTTACAAGCTTCTGTCTTGTATGCCAATGCTCAGAAGACAGAGTTGTGTAGGACTCGTGTCGAGTATTTGGGTCACGTAGTGACAGTTGAGGGTATTTCGGTTGACCCAGAAAAGGTGGCTGTGGTTAAGAAGTGGCCGAGGCCTGCCGATATACGCCAATTACAATCTTTCTTAAGTTTTTGCAAGTTCTACCGGCAGTTCGTTAGGAACTATTCCAAGGTAGCTGCTCCTTTGATGGACCAGTTACGGAAAAACAGCACTGTAGATCGGTGGGTTGCTGAAGCTCAGCACAGGTTCATGTCCAAACTTTATATACATGCAAAAGAAAGAAAAACTATACAGGCTTAATTTCATCGTCGCTTACTAATAAGTCTTCTAAAATCTCCTCATCCTTGTCCTTATCTTGACACTGTTGTAAAACATGGAGCTTCATGTCCGTGCGGCGAGGACAATCTTTGACAAGATGCTTGCCAAGACAGAAGAAGCATAATCCGACTTTCTTGGCCTTGTCCTTTTGTTCTGGATTGAGAGGAGACTTGTTGTAAGCCTGATGAGCCAAAGGAGATCCCGCCTTGCGCTTCAAAGTGTGCTGCATCTGGATAGGATCCTTCTGCGAAAAGCTTTTCTGACCAGCTTGGCCAGACTTTTGCGAACCCTTCCTCTGAGGCCAGCTTGGTGCTCCAGATTTAGCTTCGGTGCGCACATTACCTTCAAAGTTGAGAGCTGTAGCAACTGCCTCTTCTAAGGTCTTGCACCCTTCATTAAGCACTGAAGGCCTCAACTCTTCACGAAGGCCAAATATGAACTTGTGGACTACTAGCCACTCGGGAATCTCTTGCGGAATCTTGATAAGCGTCTCACGATACCTATCAGCATATTCTTGCACCATGTACTGCCTCTGACGATGCAAAAGCCAAGCATCCGTCGCACGCACATGCTCATGTGGAGGAATAAACTGAGCTCTGAAAGCTCGCTTAAACTCAAGCCAGGTGGATGGAGCCTGATTAGACTTCAACAATTTATGCCACCACCTGTCAGGAAAATCAGTGAAATGGTAAGCAGCTTTGCGGACCCACCAACCCTCATCAGTTGGGGACCGCTTCAAATCAAAAAACTCTTCCCACTTATGCAACTACTGATCTACGATATCAGTATTGCGTTGGGGAGTGTTTCCTGTGAAACGGGTAGGTTTAATATCTTTGTCTTCTGGATAAGGTGGAGGTAACACACGACGAATAGCAGAAGACAGATAAGGCGGAGCATACTGTGAAGAAGACGCATAATCACCGGCTACCATCATCGCTCGCATCTCTGCGACGGTCTTTTCCACACTATCCATGCGAGCTTGCACAGAAGGGGAAGTACCAGCAGGCGAACGAGCAGCCACTGTAGGCGGATTATGGGCAGGACTAAGCACAGGGCTGGGTGGTGGTGATGGAAGAGCAACGGGTGGACCGAGCAGAATATCAACTCTAACATCTTCCATTATGAAACAAAAACAGAGACAACACGAAATCAAGCTAGAAATTGCACTTATTGAAACACACTCAGGAAAGGGAAATGTGGAAATTTTCAGCTTATTCAAAATTTAGAACTGAAAGAGAAAAAGGCAACTGGAAAGTAATAAAACTCTGGGGAAAACACAAAGCCAAGGATAGGTAGTACTCGAAAAATGTTATTCATGACATTCTGAAAAGTGGGCGGGCCATTGGTAACACCAAAAGGAAGGACACGAAACTCATACAGACCAAAGTGGGTACGGAAAGTTGTCTTGTGCTCATCAGGAGGATGCATACGAATTTGGTGATAACCCGAACGGAGGTCAAGTTTAGAAAAGATCTTGGCTTGGCCTAACTGGTCAAACAGGTCATCCATATGAGGGATAGGGTACTGATTACGGATAGTAAGTTTAATTAAAGCACGATAATCAATACATAGACGTTTAGTACCATCCTTCTTATCAACAAGTAAAACAGGAGCACCAAAAGGACTGTGGCTAGGAACAATAAGGCCTTGACGTAATAAATCAGACACTTGACGGTGGACTTCCTCGCGCTCAACAATAGACATACGAAAAGGAGGACGAGGAGGTGATGCAGAGGAAACAAGGTCTATATGGTAGTTGACATCTCATAAAGGTGGTAACTGAGTCGGCTCTCTAAAAACATGCTCAAATTCACGCAACAGTTCAGAAAATACCTGTGGCAAAGGTGGTGCATCCGCAATAGGCTGAACAGAAAGAATAGCCGCACAGTGGGCCTTCGGGAGGCTCCGTATGAACTGCTTCCCGGAAATAAGCTGATAGTCTTGCCGAGAATCAATACCGGAAAATATATGCTAAGTACCATCATGAGAGAATGTCAATGTCTGCTGCTGGAGGTCTACTGTAACCGCACCAAGGGATGCAAACCAATCAGCACCGAGGATAAGATCGTACCGTGTAAGTGGAATAATATGAAAATCTGCCTGACCAAGGAAGTCTCCAATCCGATATGAAAGCTGCTGATACATCTGCGTGCTAGGAAAAGAGTGTGCGCTGGCAACCTCAACATGCAGGGGATGAGGCGTAGTGACTGGCATAGCACGAATGCGTGTAGTAATATGACTGTTGAGAAACGAGTGAGTGCTACCCGTGTCAACAAGGGCAATAAACTCACAACCAGTGATACGTATGCGAAGACGGATATGGCGTGGACCCGGCTTACTGGCCCAAGTAGCATAAGCAAGCTGAGCATGGCATACAGCTAGATCAGGGGGATCAGGAACAGGCTTAGTGGGTGTGGCAAACTGATCAACAGGTGGGTCATCATCAAGAATATGAAGGCATATGGCAGAATCAGGACTGTCATCAGGTGTGTCAGCATCATGGAAATAGACGGCAGTAGCAGTGGCAGGCTGTCGGCAATCACGGGCGATATGATTAGGACTCTTACAGTTGAAACATAAGCGCTTTTCACGGATCTCAGACATCTCAGGCTGTGAGTAGCGACGAACAAAAACAGGACGAGGAGAAAAAGGAGGACGTGGTGCAGAAGGAAGAGTGGACGAAGGTGAATTGACAGATGTGGGACTAGCAGAGGATGGAGAGGAAAAAATAGGACGTGTGAAAGGACGCGAAGGACGAGAAACAGAGGAAGAGATGGGAGAGTACTTGTGCTGCAGTGCGGTAGCAAGGGAGATGGCGTGAGAAAGAGTGAGTGGAAAAAAAGAAGAAACATCATACCTGAGTGCGCCTCGTAGACCAGCAACGTAGCGAGAGATGAGCTCCAATGTAGAAATATCTGGGAATAGATAGGAAACCTTTGTAAACCGTGTCGTATAAGCAGCCAAGTCACCAGTGTGAGATAAACTGCGAAAGATGTCGCACTGTCGAATAAGCCACTGAGGATCAATCATCGCTAGGCGGAGTGCTGTCATAAACTCTGTCCAACTAGCAAGGCCAGGGTGTGAAGCCGTCTGGCGAAACATGCGCCACCAAGTAGCAGCACGGCCCTCCAAATGTAAAGCAGCCAAATGTATCCGCTGAATGTCAGTCTTAGGAACCATAAGGAAGAATACCAATTCTCGAGTTTATTCCCATCGGATGACCCAAAATACATAGTAAGCTGAAGCTTATCCTTAAAGTCTCGTGGCAAAGGACCAGAAGATGAAGGAGTCTCGAGTGGTGGAAATGTACGCTGTGGGGGAACAGGTGGAGATAGTGGAGAAACACTGGACTGTAATGATAGTGTAGCAATATGGGCAGAAAGAGCAGTGAACGTCTCTCGTAACTCCTGGCGTAAATCAGTGCGTACATCACTCATGGCTTCCCTAAGATGATCTCGGAATTCATGCCATACTTCGTCAAGGTAAGTGGAAGACGGTATGCGAGGCTCAGAAGATGTAGGGGAAGTATCCATGGTCAAGGAATGCAGGAAGTGAAGAGAGTGTAAGAAAAGCTTAATATCAAAGAGAGCGGACTTTTGTCGTCACCCCAAATACGCTTTAGGTACACAAACGACACTAAGAGCAAGAAAGGAAATGACAAATGTCAAGAAAAGGTGTGGAAAGCAAGGAAAAACCAGCAAAGATACCTCTCGATAGAGCTCCAAGCGTGTGCAAAGAGCTGGCTGGAAAATGTGACCACAAGGAGAATGAAAGTGGGCGCTGGACAGCCTCCAATCAATGCTGAAAATATGGCTGGAAATCTGTGGAAAACGTGATGAAATAGGGCGATGGACAGCCTCCAATCAAAACTGAAATATGGCTGAAACTCTGCTGGAACAATGGCTGAAAAATGTGATGAAGTAGGGCGGTGGACAGCCTCCAATCAATGCTGAAAAGATGGCTGGGAATCCTCTCCCTGAATCAAATGGAGGATTCAAAAAAAAAAAAGAGGGAAAAGGATTCGGAACTCGTGCGCTGGAAATAATCTGCCCAAATTTTTTTTTTCGGCCGCCAAATTTAGCGGAAGTACTTCCGCTAACTATCTGCTAAAGCTCCGCCAAGGAAAATGCTCTGATGGGAGTTGGTCCTCCTCCAAACTGTGCTGAATGTTGCTGAAGCAAAGAGACGAAAGCCCTCAGCAAAGAGAGAAAAATCAGCAAGGAAAATGGGCACCCAATCAGAAAATTAGATCTGAAATTCAGCAATCAGGAAAGTGCTCTGATACCAAGTTATGATCAAAATCTCAGGTGTTGAATCAATGAAGCATAAAATATAGCAATAGACTAAAGCCCTACAAGCAATAGACAAGACAATAGGTTCTCCCACGAAGAGCCCAAGCAATACTAGATCAATAATCTGAAAAATGAGTGTACAAATGCCCCTATAAATACCCTACCAATGAACCCTAAAATAGGAATTCAAAAGTAAAGGGAGGCAAAATGTGGAGGGAAAATAGTGCGCCCTCCTACGGGCCCCCACTCCACATATAACCATATAATAAGGGCCCAAGGCCAGTCAATGTCATAAAAAAGGACCCAGTGCGGGTCATAAGCATATAAAAAGGCTCTGGGGCCTGTACATGACTAATATAAAATGCGTAACCAGAAATATACATAACCAATAGTAAATGTAAAGAGGCATGCGGAATATATGCAGAGTAGCCCAGTAGGCCTGTATCCTGTAGTCCGTAACTACTATAACAATCCTTGAGCAACAACTATGATGCCATCATTGAGGTCCGCGAGGGGGGAGGGATATGCAATCAGCAGAGGTGGCAACAGGGGGCGGTGCCTCAGCATCGAGGGAGGTGGCAGCAGGAGTGGCACATCAGCAGCGAGGGAGGTGGCAGCAGGGGGTGGCGCATAGACATCGGGGCGGACGTAGGAGAGGTGGCAGCAGGGGGCGACCCAACAGCAGCGAGGGGGGTGCAGGTGGGGGAGGTGGCAGCAGGAGGTGGCACACCAGCAGCGAGGGTAGGGGATTGGGAGGGCCTGCTTCGAACAGGGATGGCACGAGGAGGAGCCATGGAGAGAGAGTCAGCGGACAGGCAGGGGGGCAGCGCTGGAGAGAGAGAGAGAGAGAGAGAGAGAGAGAGAGAGAGAGAGAGAGAGAGAGAGAGAGAGAGATTTGAGCATTTGTTGCTTTGCAGATATGAGAGAGAGAGAGAGAGAGACAGAGAGAGAGAGAATTAGAATTAGAATTATTATTAACGTCTTTTGGTGCCCAGGGGCACATAAGACAAAAGAGAGTACAAAATGTGAGAAGCATTGTCCGCATAAGGACTTATTTACCAATGAAAAGACAGTAAAACTAAAACTAAAATATCGATCTCTCTGTCTCTAAGAGAAAAAGTATCCAAGCTTGACCACCAGCTGGTGAGGGTACAAAGCAAGAGCTTAACCACCTGCTCCGCGGAGGAAACTAGCTACGAGCAAGCCGAAAGTAATGAGTGATGGTAGTAGTGGGTCGTGATGTAGGTTGGTGGGAGGCGTATGAAGATCTAGTAGCACTGGATCGAGCCGAAACTCTCTGTGTCTTCGATCTTCGGACGGGGACGTCAAAATCCGCAACCGAAATATCCACTCTGTCTCGCTTCTGGAAGAACTGAGTAATGTGAGCCTGACTGGAATCCATATCTGAGAGCGTAGGTAGAAGTGAAGCTCGTAAAATATACATCTCTCTCAAAAGAAGACCCACACATCTAGCATCTGGATACTCGAGGAAGGAGCTCAACGTGAGGGGAATATCTCGGTATAAACAATGGTATCGTCCTCTAATCTCATAGTATACTGGGCAGCGAAAGATGAAATGAAACTCATCTTCCACCTCCTGAAGAGAACAAAGCTGACATATCCGCTGCAATCTGGGAGTGTCTGTGTATCTACCTGTCTCGATAGCAAGCTGATGAGAAGAGACTCGAAGCTGTCCTATACGATATCTCAGACCAAAAGATAGCGTCTGTGTAAGATAAACTGGAAGAATAGGCAAGCCCGAAACGTCCAGCCGTAAAAGATGTGTGCCATAATAATGTAGCTTGACCCTATCTGGATCAGGATGTGACCATATAGTGCGTATGTAGCTCCGGTAGATCTGTTGTCTGATATAAGCATGGGTTCCATTCGGAAGATCAAGTGCGGATAAACCCCAAGTCTGAAGAAGGGCTGAGACACTGCGATACCAAGAGTGCTTGGCTCCCTGATCTGCAATGGTACAAGATGAAGTGAGAGCAGCAACAATGTATCTGGAGGTATCTAGATCTGATACCCTGTGAAGAAAGGTGATGATCTGAAACATAGCACCAACAACTAATGGAGGAGAAGCAAACTCGGCTAGTATGATATCATGTGGTACTGAGGGCTTAGCCCGGATTATCCTACTGAGCATGAGAATCTGGATACGAGTAAGATCTCTCCATGTATCGCGTGATAAATCAGGGCACCAAGTCTCAGCCGAATATAGCACAACTGGGGAGACAGTAGCAGAAAATAGTAGGCATCTGGTAGCAGGATCCTGCACATAATAAGTAGAGCAAAATCTCTCCATATGCACAAGAGCGGTATGCCCCTTGCGGAGCCTGGCGGTGGCTGCTGGTCGAAAAGTGAGTAGCGGACCAGAGAAAAGAACTCCCAAATAGGTGTAGGAGGTCACGATCTCAATCGGTAGCCCGTCATAATAGAAAATCACATCTCTCATATGCTGTCTGTTGGTGTTAAACACCATAATCTTAGTCTTCTTAAGGTTAACCGTCAATCCCCAACGCTGGCAAAAGTGATGTAAAGCAGAAAGGTGACTCTGTAAACCAGCTGCAGAGGATGAGAGGAGAACCACATCATCAGCGTACAAGAGAATGGGGATAATAATGTCTGCTAGGGGACAGCCCTCTCCACCTTCCTCGCGAATAATCCGCTCGAGGTCATCTATATATAGTGCAAAAAGAGTGGGTGATAAGGGGCAACCCTGCTTCACCCCAATGGTAGACTGTATCTGTGAGGACCAGCCACTACCATCTCTGAAACGTGCCAAGACTCGCTCATATAAAGTAATGATCGCAGCAATAGTATCCTCTGAAAAGCCAAGTGAAGACAGTCTCTGGAAAAGAAGATGTCGTGGAACAGAGTCAAAAGCTTTGCGAAAATCCACAAAGCAACAGTAAATTCTCTGTTTCCGATGTCGAGCCTCCTCAATAATGCATCTCAAAATGAAGATCTGGTCTGAAGTAGAATATCCCGGTCTGAAACCAGCTTGACCCATAGCGTGTAAACCCTCAGTTTCAGCAAAAGATCCAGTGACTGTTTGTAGTATAGAGCCATATATCTTAGCTAGAGTGTGGCCAATCATAATGGTGCGGTAGTTTCCTACATTCATGGGATCACCTGCCTTGAGGATGGGGTGAAGGATATTAGTACACCAAGCCGTAGGAAAACCAGAAGTAACAGCTGTGTTAAAAACATGAGCAATGTAAGGGGAGATGAGATGTGCTACGGGCTTTAGGAAGTCTACACTTAAGGAGTCATAGTCAGTGGCTTTATTTAGTTTGGCATGTTTAATGGCGTTTTCAACCATGTCAGGGGTGAAAAGTGAGCAGTGGTCAGGTCTCGGTGAGAGTGAGGTAGGAGGAGAGTCCGTGGTATATAACTCCGTGGCATACTCGATCCAGGATTCGATGGCTATGGGGGCCAATGTTGAAGAGTGTCTGGTGAAATGTTTCCAGAAAAAAGAGGAGGAGGGTGAACCTAAAGAGTTGATCATTTTTTGGCAGAGTGATTGTAGGTACTTGATCTTCTTTGTTCTGGTGGTTCTATGATATTCTTTCTGGCATTGTTTGAGTGTGGCAGGGGAGTGTGACCTGGCATATGTCACATGATTGTGAAGAGAGCGGCATTCTGCATCATACCATCTGTTGTGAACACTTCTGTGAGATGATGTCGTTTTGGTGGGGAAGGATGAGGAAGCAGCAGCTAAGAGGGATGTAGAGAGAAAAGTGGCTTGCTGGTCAATTGGTGCCATGAACGGGAAGTTAGCGAGTAGTTGGGATAAGATTGTGGTGTAATTAGTGAATCCAGATTGGGTGAAAGGAATACGTTTATGAGTGGGAAGAGAGCAAGAAATTTGCAAAGAAGAGGTTATGTGACCAAGTGAGATGTGTAAGAGTGAGTGATCGGAAATGGTAGGGGGTGTGATGGAGAAATCAGAAATGTGAGAGATCAAAGCAGGTGATCCAATGAAGTAGTCGACCACACTATGTCCTCCACCATGAGGATAGCATGTATATGCTGATGAGGAAGGCCATTGTGTGAGGCCATTCAAAATGGCAAGAGCGTGTGTCTCTGCTAGAGTGATCAACTGCTCCCCGAAAGATGTAGCTGGAGTGTCTGCATCCTGTGATACCCGGTCTAGCCCCATATCCAAAGGGTAAAGCCTGAGAAGATCCGTAGCTGCATGAAATTCGGTTTGTCTAGAGCTTGTGCGGGCGTTGAAATCACCTGCTAGTAAAATGGAACCCTGCTGAGAAAAGATAGCAATATCATCTGAGAGAGCCTGAAAAGGGTCCCCGCCAAACTCAGCAAACACTGAGGTCTGTGGAGCAAAATAGCATATAGCTATATAGATGTCCTGAGGTAATCCCAATAGTGAGCCAATAATGTGTAACCAAATATAGCGAGCGTATGGATCTTGTTTAACCATCTGAACTGTGGTGTCTCTGTATAAACAAGCTACTCCTCCAGATCCTCGACAAGTTTTTCCCCTAACAAATGGACGAAAAGCAGAATGCCAAGAGTACTCCTGTATATTTGGAAGAGGATGATATAAGGACTCATGAGTTTCAGCCAACAACAAAATGTCGCATTTTCTAATAAAATCAGCAAAGTCTCCGGTTGATGACGAAGATAAAAAACCATTACAATTCCAGAAGCCAAGTCTCAAATTGGTAGGGGATCTCGGGTAGCTTCTATATCCGGGGGCCCCTAGTTCCTATTGTGGAAGGTCGAAAAATCTCGGTTTCCCGTCAATAAAAACAACCCTTTGCCCTTTCTCTTTCGCTTCAAGGATAATCTTTTTTCTTGCCAACCATTGAGTATTTGTTAAGTCATCCATCATCCATATAAATGAAAGTACCTTTAAGCTTTGCCCTAAGCCGAAGGGCAGCATTGCGTTGTGAAAGCGAGCGGAACTTGATAAACAAAACATTGTCATCAAATTTACTGCGCCAAGCAGTATCAAAACCGTCAGCCACATGAGATAACTTGGAAATGAGCAAATCCGTAGCTTCTTCCAACGGTTTTCCACCATTGGCAATGCCTCTTACTCTAATGTTAAAGGCTTTTTTGGCCCTTCTGGCTTGTTCACCCAAAACTGTCTCCAAATCGTTTTCCTTCGGAAAAGATGAAATCTGAGAGTGATTACCTTGCTTAAGGATCGATGTCGTTTCTTCAACCTGTTTTGCGAGTGATGAGAGTTTGCTGCCCATATCATCCGGTTTGAAGAGTGCTGCCCACGTTTTCGTCTCCTCGACTTGTTTCTCCAAGCTATTGATCTTGTTGGAAGTCTCCTCCAAGGCACTTTTTTCTGCAATTCGTTGCTTAAGAAATATATTTTCTTGCTCAAGCTGCTCCACACGTTCCGTGACACCAAAAAGATCCTTAGCTAACTTGCTATTTTCAGCTTCAAAGAGGTGTAGTTGTTTCTTAAGTCCAAGAATTTCTTGCCGGATAAAACTAAGATCATAAGCAAAAAGACTTTCGGTAGGTTTGGAAGGAGTGTAGTCAATGGCAGCCATGTTGATAGTTTCTGTCACCGAAGACGGCTCCTCCATCACTACCGGTGATGGGGGGGTGTCCAACAGGGAGGGGGGTGTAAGAACACCCTCCTTTTTCTTAGGTGCCATAGGAGGCGGTAAGCAGATGGAGGACCAGCGCAGGGCAGCGTAGGGCAGGTGCGAAGGTCAGCACTGCAGCGCCAGCAGGGCGGACAGCAGCGCCAGCAGGGCGGGTGGGCGCGCAAGAGAGAGAGAGGGCAGCAGCGCTAGCAGGGCGGGCAGCGCACCAGCAGGGCGGGCAGCGCACCAGCAGGCGGGCAGCGCACCAGCAAGCGGGCAGCGCACCAGCAGAGCGGCGAGAGAGAGAGAGAGGGGCAGGGGTAGCGAGGGAGGGATAGCGCACCAGCAGGGCGGGCAGCGCACCAGCAGGCGGGCAGCGCACCAGCAGGCGGATAGCGCACCAGCAGAGCGGCGGCGAGAGAGAGAGAGAGAGAGAGAGAGAGAGAGAGAGAGAGAGAGAGAAAAAGAGAGATTTTGCATAGTCCCTCTTGACAAGTCAAGGCCAAACCCTTTATTTTATAGCATAACAAGGTCACATAAAGCCAAAAAACATCTTACAATACAACAATACTAGGTGAAGCTAGTTTTAGGACACCCAACTATTACTTACCCACACGAAATTGCACGAGTTAGTCGACTCGAATCTTGATTCAAGTCTTCTCAATTTGAATCGATTGATGACAATGCTTTGTGTCTAGGGCTGGTGTAGGTGGAAGCATCTTGGAGGCACAATATGGAATTTGTAAGGTGTGGAGGAAGCATAGGGGCTACTTATGTTCAACCTTCCACACTTGTCTTGGTATGTGGTCATCTTCACTTTGCTCTATGCACTTTATTTTCTTTTGTTCCACCTTAGCATGACATGATATTTCTAGTATATGCTTCTTGTTTGAATTGTGCATATGTTAGTCAGCCACGAGCATTTTGATTGTGCCAGGGGATGCAACATGCTAAATGATGGCAGTTTTCATTTTGAAGCTAGTCGGTTTAATTGGAGCCAAATCTAATAGATTGATCATGTAGAATGGTGTGTAGGATTTGAAATCTTGCTCTCTGCATCAAATATTGCATATGATTTAGACTCTTCTATGACTTTGGCCATACAAATTGAAAATGTCTTCTATCTTTTCAATTTGTATTGTGTTTTTTCAATTAGCCTTTGTTGAGATTAGGTCATGAATGATGAGATGAATTAAAAAAAAAGGACACACAAATAGGCTATTCTTTGTCTTTGTCCATTTTCTCTAGGCAATTGATCAAGTCAAGTGCTGTATGCTCATTGGTCATGGTATGCTAAGGTCTCTCAATTTTTGGTGTTTATTGGAGCTTTTAGGACATGCTTTGAGAGGGAGATGCAAGTGCTGTCACGAGTTCTTATTAAGAATTTCAGTTGAGAGCACATTGGAAGATGAGATGTAATGGCCATGAAGCATGAGGCATGACTATCAATATCATTATGGTATATAATTGCACCAAAGCTGCCCCCAGAAGTGGCCAAAAATGGCAGGGAGGCCCAGCCATTGAAGAAGATTGTGGATTGAAAATAAAGCCCAATCTGTCAATGATGAGACTTTATGAAGTAATGAACATGGGCTGTTAATGTAGGTTTCCAACATTGATGTAGAAGAGGCGGGGATACCATGCCTGCCACTGTCTAAGGGAGTGTGAATGCCATGAACTATCTAGTCAGAACGAATGATGACAATGTGAAATAGTCTTCAAATAGATGATAGTTCTCCACAAAGATGATGGAGAGGCCAGTGGTGACGTTGATAAAAGTGGTTTCCCTAGAAATCACTCTTTACAAGTCTACTGATAAAAGTACATAGACTATAGAAAGTGTATAGTAGGTTGTACAAGTTTAATGATGAGTTAAAGCTTAAAACTGAGACTCTCCTCCAATGATGGGCTTTAGGTACCAAAGCAGGTCATTGATAAGTTGGGAATGAATGTTGGTTTGGTGAATAGGGCTACAAATCAGTGTATAAGGGGCTTTCTCTTGCAGTTATGGGCTTTTAACGGGAGGCCCTTAAATGTCCCTTTTTAGGAAGTTACTAATAGGGTTAGGCCATACCTATTAGGCACCCAACCCCTTGGGTCCCACACCTAACTTGAAACTGGACCTTGGAGTGGGCCTATTGACTTGACTAGTTGACTCGGGGACTGCATGCATGCCACTTGTCGTAATCAGGGATATGTACTTGGCATGGAGGCTCCCATCTTGGAGGTATACAATGGAAGGAGTTCTCAGTTGCCATTCATTTTATCTACCTAGGAGTTGGTGGATGGCAGTGCTCATGTTCATAGCCAGGATGGTGCTAGCTAGGGCCCAGAAAAGGCCGAAGGTGTTGGTGGCAGTGTGGGAAGTCGTTAGGGCTGAAGCTGGATTCCACTTGTTGTATAGTCATTGGGCTTAGGGCACGGAGTGTGAATCTGGATTGAATCCTACGGCGGGGTGGATTGTGCGCGTTCGGTTTCTTGTGTTGACCCGCACCTGGTGGTTTCTGGTTAGAGTGGTCGTAACAATACCTTAGCATGGCATGAGTCCAAAGAGGTTCTGTGTGCTCCCCTTGGCTCATGGCCTAGTCAGCCGAATTTTATCCACCAATCAGTAAAATCAGGGATCGTGGCAGGATTAGATGAATAAAAGCTCTTCATTATGCTAGTATATGAACAAAAGCCTTACATATGATCAATCATATGTCCCTAACTATCATTCTTGGTTGAAATTCAAAATGAAATATTCTTCTTTCTCTTTATACTTCCTGCTTGCACATTTTTTGTGGTTTCTTTCAGTTTATGGAGAAAGTGGTCTGTCATAATTAGTTTTTGACTTGGTTTTTAGCAGTTCCAAACTTCCTTTGCTCACTATTTCGTTTTTTAAAATTTGTTTTTGCATGTCTTCTGGATAACTTGCTGTCTGACTATACTTACCGTGTTTGCAACATAACATAGGTTTATCAACAGTGTGGGTGCTTCTGATGTTTGTATCATTTGAGCTCTTGACAATATATATGTCATTTGACTACAATAACACCAGTGAACTAAATTTTATCTGCACCTGTTTCCATATGGAAGTTTAGTATTTGGTTTTCCTTTTACTGGAGTTTCTTCATATTAGAATGGTTTGATAAATTTAGGCTTGTAATTTTGAATGTCTCTACCTTTGGTGTTTGTAAACAAACTTTTGTTTCGTGCAGCCAGCCTTGTCAATCGGAAATGTGGGCCAATTAGCAGTTGATCTGCTGATTTCTTCTCTTGGTGCTGAAAGAATAGGTTTTTTGGAGGATCCAAATGTGTTGCCATGTGTGGGAAATGATCCATTTGGCCCAGAACCAGAGGGTCGATTGACAGTTGCACTTGAATGTGAGTTGGAATAATCAGTTGATGCGGACGCATTCATATGAGGTCCCCTTAGTAATACACAAGGAGCATGTTAAGCAATTTTCAGAATGAAAACCAATCCCCATTGTCAATCTCTCCTTTCCAGCACCTGTCTGTTACCTGTGCTAGGCTGTAGTTTGTCAAGGAGCTATTTATTTATATGTGCATTGTAGGCCAACTACGTATAGTCATATTATTTGCTGTGGAGTATTGACATCTTGTCAGACCATAGTATTTCATCTTGTATATCTTAATGGTGAATTGTAATCCACAGTGTACAGAGACGTCAAACGTGAATTGGGTATTTTGCAACAACGATCGCCAGTTGCCAAGGTAATCGCTTGAAGTATCAAAGAATAGGCACTTTTCACTTAAAGAGAGGATATTCAATGTGCTAAGTTCTCTATTAGTTAGTGATTTCAAACATCTTTTCCATGGAACAAATATGGGTGACCTGTGATAGTGAACATTCATAGTAGGCAATGAAAATAGCATAATTATGTGCGTGTGCTCGCATGCATGTCTATAAAACCTAGTGGACATCTTTTATGCATGTGAAGCCATCTGTAAGGATGGCCCAAGTTAAGAACAAGTTCCAAGTATAGAGCATCATATCAACAAGAGTTGAGAATATGTGATGCATCAGACAATAATGTATTCAGGAGCAACATGTATAGAAAATTATAGTAAAGTGGGTAATAAACACATATGGCAAGGAGTTTAGAATATTTGCATCATGGCTAGTATATTTGTTATGAACTAAAAAAAAATATGAGCATTCCATGAAGCACAAAGAGACAGTATACGACGATAATCAAGCAATTTCCAACTCAGAGAAAACCTGAATGGACACCAAAAACCATCAATGGGTGATCCCCGGAAAGGAAGAGCCATGAATCTACTTGAGTGTAGCTTATCATGGCTACTCAATCAGTGTCTCTACCATCTACCTACAGCATTCTTGGGGACCATATTGGAACCTCTTCCAAAAACCCAGAATACTCTGACATGAAAGATGCTGTAAAAGGCTTAAATGTATTGTAGGTCCCCTAGCACCTACTATAAAAAAATATTGCTCTGAGTGTGGGCATATGAAAGAATACATAGTATAGTTGAAGGAAATGTCTTGGCTTGCAATGTGAGTGATAAAGCATGACTAAAGTAAATGCTAGGACATATAAAATTGCATTCTAGGAATGTGTGGAGGAAATGTATATGCTAAGCACTATCCGTCCTTGATCGGCAAGAAGAACCCACGACCAAATGAATAAAAGGTCAACTATTGAACACGAGGATTTGGTTTGTAATTCTACTTTTCTGCATACTTTTAATTGAATAATCAGGACAAAGTTGAGCCCCGACAATCCATCAAGGGACTGCTGATGGGGGATTTCAATCCTCACTGTAATCGCAGAGAACGAGAACCCAACTAATCATTAGGGAAGAGGTGGACCCTGAGAAGTTGTAGGCTTAGCTACCGATTAATGAATAATAAGATCAATTGCAGGAGGCTGGTGCTGAATAGTAGCATGAAGAGTGCAGTTGTATGTGTGGAATGACATCCCCCCGCCAATGACTCCCATGTGGCCTCCTATTGCCATACCATTGGACCAAAAATTGAACCAGCTGCCGCCGACGTCATTGCTGAACCTGTATTTGAAGAATAATGGTTGGTAAACAAGGCTCTGCTGCCCCTTAAGATGAGCATTGCTACCAAATACAAACAAGACATTGTCACCGTGTGCGCTAAAATCTCTTGCTCATTATACCATGTTCTGCTGTCATATACATAAAGGGACTGTGCTATCATGTATCAATAACACTGCTACACTAAGGGAATGCCATGACATGTAAATGCAATCATTAACATTACTGTACGTAAGGAGATGTTATAATTCTGCTGCCATATAACGAGAAAGGGTCTCTGCTATCATGTATCTGAAGATGTTTGCTACTCATAACTAGAGAATGGCATATCATAAAACAAAATTATCACGCTTCCACTATGCTACTCTGATGGACCAAGAGTGCCCCAGGAAAATGGAATTACCAATAGTAGAATCTTTGTATAAGAATGCATCCCAAAGTCAACCAAGAATGCTGGATTGTGCTACTCAAAATAACAACAAATTTATATATTCATTGGAGCTCAACATCAAGGAATATGATCCAAAATTAATGAAACAGAAGAAACTGAAAATGAAGAAAACTCTACTAAGCTGAGTGCCTGGAAAGTGCTTTGTTACCATGTTAAGAACAACTTCAAACATAGAGCATCAAATAAATGAAAGTAGATTGTAAATGATGCATCGCATAGCATTCCCACCTGAAAATAGAATATGAACGTCGATAGCTGCCTATGAGGGTAGTCGTAGATCCCTCACAAGGGGCTGCACCAGAGCCTCCGACAAAGGCCTCAAAGCAATATATAAGCAACTATTAGGGCTATGGTTTATGTCTACCATTCTTATCGAGATGGACATTCGATTCACTAAAAGGTTGCAGTTTAACGAGCTCTATCGTACTCTGGGTCCTTAATATAATTAACAGGGCTCAATGAAAATAATGGCTTGAGGTCCAACAAAGGCCCATATCAATATACTGTAATCATGTCCTTACTCCGTAGCATGTACTCCATGCTGTGCATGGAGTTGTTAGTATGAGATTTTGGGATTGTGTGTTGAAGTTGCTATCCATCTTGAAGTTAATTCTCAATGGCCTCATGTACCTCAATGCTAATCATTCTATTATGACATTAGCAGGAAGTACTCTCAAATTAGACTCGTCCAAGGTACGTTTTTGGTAATAAACCCTAATTTTCTATGTTATAACTTTGATTGAATGTCTTTCAGACTAGGATTAGCAAAATCATCTAGCATGTAAACATCTTCAGCCTTGATGATGATATTCATGTTGTTACCTTTAATACTCCATCACAATGTTCCTCATGTATATCAAAATTTTGCTTGTTCACACTTCAGATGGCTTGAGGGAAATGACATGACTCATAACATTTGTGTGTGCAAAATAGGGCAGCATGCTTAAATATGCCAAAAATCTAGCTACTTGGGCCAAGAGTGCGGGCTTTAAGGAAATTGTCATACTTTCTAGTTTGGATTCAGGAAAACGGCTATACGAAATGGCTGAGTAAGTTTTATTTTACGAAGTTTTGTTATTGTCATCTGAAGTGCAATTATGAGGATACATCATATGGATATCTGCATACCTTTTCAATCGAATAATTGAAGATTTTAGCAATTGCAATGAAGCCTTTTCTAATGTCCGAGAAAAAATACACGATGGTGACAAAATGACACAATTTATTTCAACTCAAAAACTTGTCACTTTCTATATTAGAGCAGATTAAATATTTCTGCAAGACCTAGCTAGTTTGTTATTGGATAGGCTTTGTGAAGATATTTCGAAGAAGAACTCATGATGTTTGTTTCTAACATAGTTCGAAGATACACTATATTTCAAATGCTGATGAAGATGGAACAAATGAGCACTGCGAACGGCTTGGATGGCAAAAACTTGATGATTTTGAAAGGTTAGAGAAAGAGTGGCATTTTCTTGCCACTGAGTCTGTTCTTAATGCGGATGAAGAAGATTTGGAGAAAAGGTCCATTGATGACGATACCATCTCAAGATTTCCAATTCTATCTCTCTTTTGCCACTTGAAGGTATGTGTTCCAAGATACTACGATTTCTTGTAACATTATTACGTTGAAGCTGACTTTTTATCATCTTTGACAATGTGGAATGAGTTTTTTGTAGATGTAGCACATTTTGAAATCCTGACTCTGTAAAATTACATCGATTTTTGAACGTTTGTTCTTATTTCTTGAAATTTCAGCCACTAGTATGTTGATGTTTCTTCCTAATCTTAGCTGTAGCATAGACAATGCAGATGGAGGTCTTTCAACTTAGGTTAATTCCTTTTGGTGAACCAGACGATTGTGGCTCAGGCAGATTGAATCTTGATGTTTGCTTGTTAAATATTGGTCAATCACCTACCTCAAAAAGAGTACTTTGTATTTATGGTCTTTGAGCTTTACTGCTAATCATGAAGGACTGCTCCTTACATTTGAAGTGAATGGTATTTCTCTATGTAGATATTTTTTTGAGTGTTCATCTGAGCCTGAGCATAGTTAGTAGTGTATGCATTCATGTTACCTACGATGTATACATCTTGTTTTGACACTGCTTGACTGCATGATGTGAAATTACTGAAATTGGATATTGTTACAAATGCATGGGGACCATTGCCTGAGATAATGTTCTATTGCGGGATCCTTTGCCTTTCCTTGTACGTCCATTTGTGGCTGAGTGGAGATTTCCTTTCCGTCGAAGAATATTAGGCCTATTTGTAATGTTGATCCTCATTTTGAATCACAATGCTATGCTATTTGTATTGTCAAATAGCATAGCATTGGTATAATTCATATCTATCAGTTTGAGGACCATCATTGTAGTCATGTTAAGCACATCAAATAATCATAATAGGTCAAAGTAGGATTGTTTCGAATATATTTCCTCTGTAGTTAATGTGTTTGTGAAAGAGCTATATGTTCAGAGTTCAAAACCTGGTTGTTTTAAACATGTGTATCATTCCGTCCCATCATGGATCAAACATGACCCTAGAAGGGCTGGTTATGAGAGGATCGACGAACTGTCACATACTATGTTGACCAGTAATTGGGCTAGGGATCTAGTCGAAAACATGTTAGGTGTGTCACTCGTTTCGACCTGGTGATCCCGTTTGGCATGTGGCCAGATGTGTGGGTCTAGGATAATAATTGTTGGCCTTGTCAAGATTGAAGTTGCTTAGGCCATTATCAAGGCTAGTAAGTAGGTAGATGGGGTCATAGTAGCAACGAAACATAGGCAGTTCATACATTTCAAATGTTTGAAACAAAATCTCGAATGTTTGAAATGTTTTTTACATTTCTTAAGGGCTTTTCTTATTATAAGAAATGCTAACATACATTTCTGTCATCATGCTGAAGATAAAGACGTCAAGCTACCCTAGTATTTGGGCACTACCCACAACAGAGGACTGGCGATTTTGCTGGATAAGTGGTTTAATAAGGCAATAGCTATCCTGATCTCTGTAGAGCATCCTAGTGATGAGGTGTGGTGCATTAGGAACGCCCTATAGCATTTCAATGATGTGGTGGTGGAAATTACAGTATTCCAATGAATGCTCCATGAGCATGTGAGGAAAACTGGCGTTTGGCATTTGAAAAGGCAAGCTTATGTAGATCAGAATCATGAGATATTGACTAAAATACCTTGACAAGATCCTGGAATGGTTGTAGGTACACAAATTTATCTTTGGTTTGTGAGAGGATCTGCGGCCCATTGTACCTATTTCTAGGGCTTTAGACAGCCTAGCTCTAAAGCCCTAGCAATTCACGTTGTTATCTGGCGTGCAATGCAAAGCCACTTCAAGAGCTTGTTGTGCCTATGAGAGAGTTGATCTCACGCCGAACTAAAAGGAAAAAACCAAAAATGAAGGGTTATGCGACTTTGTTTGGGTTAGCATCTCTACAAGTAATGTCCACGACGCAAAAATGAGAAGTTACATAAGATGTAGCCCTATTGAGAGGACAAATTTCACATTGTTCCTCTTGGGGATGAGATTGACATGCTAGGTAGTAAAGACGAATGGTGGTGATGTCGGTGCAAAATATGGTTCCAAGAGGAACCCTAAGGTTTAGAAAGGCTAGGAAGTTAAGATTGTTATCTAGAAACCAGCGATGTTACAATTGCATTTAAGTGTACAGCGCCAAGCCACTTAGAGAGCTTGTCATGTCTATGGGAGAGCTGATCTCACCCTAAAGTAGAAGGAAAAAGCCAAAAATGAAGGGTTATCCTCCTTTTGTTTGGATAAGCATCTCTACAAGGAATGTACGCGACGCAAAATTAAGAAGTTGCATCATCAGGTGTAGCCCCATCGAGAGGACGAAGTTTAAAGCGTTCCTCCTAGGGAGGAGATTGACATGCAAGGCAATGATGACAAGTTAGAGACTCGCCGGAATGATGGTAATGTCGATGCAAACCCAAGAGGTACTTCAAAGTTTAGAGAGCCCAACAAGTTAAGGGTGTTATCTAGAACCTGGTGATGGTCAACTGCATTAAGTTGTACAATGCAAAGTCACATCGAGAGCTTGTCGTGCTTATGAGAGAGCTGATCTGACCCCGAAGTACAAGGAAAAAGCCAAAAATGAAGGAATATGCTACTTTTGTTTGGGTCATCTCTACAAGGAATGGCACAAAAATAAGAAGATGCATCAGATGCAACCCCATGGGGAGAAATGTCACAGCATTCTTCCTTGGGAGGAGATTGACATGCTAGGCAACAACGATGAGTTAGAGACTTGCTGACTGATGGTAATGTCGGTGCATAATATTGTTCCAAGAGGCACCAACCTGCTATTTGTTAGTAAAAGGCTCAGACTAGAATTGGTTTCATGATACCGAGTTGATTAGGATATGTGCACGGTTGGCAGGTTGGAAAGTTGAGTTGCTTATTGACACTGACCTGTCTCACAACATTATAAATTGACAGGTGGTTAAGAGGTTGAACCTTCCTACCTTGCCATCTAAGTATAGATATATCATTGAAACACCAAACAAAATGGGCATAGAGATTTAGGATAGGAAGATAGTCCAACTACCTATAACCATGCAAACATATACAAAGAATCTGGATTTTGAGATAACTAGGTTGATGTAGTGCTAGGCATGCATTGGCACGTGACAAAGAAGCCAACTATGGAGTTCCAGCAACACGGTATTTCCAAGAAAATGAAGTAGTATTGAGCTACAACAAGTATGATGGCAAGCCCATTGTAGTTAAGATACTCCATATCTAGGTTTTGCAATTCATCATGGTATCGAAGCAGGTTGTCTAGCCTGTGAGTCTATGAGTGAGAGAAACTTCAATGCTTAGATTCTTCAGAAGATTCTCATCTTCCACCAACACCTCAATTTTGTAGGATGGTGCTTTTGATCTATAGGAGTCAGATCAGGTTGAGTCTTGCACTATTGGAGAGCTATTGGCAAGGAGAGTGGGATGATCCAAAAATTTTCTATTTCCGGGTAAGTTTTGGGAAGACTTTTTGGAGGAGCTTACACAAAAGTAGGGCGCACTTTTTTGTATGGGCATTTGATGCTTGTGCTAGCAAGGCCATACGAAGTGGCAAAGTCAAAAGCAGGAGCTGAAGGGTTGCCTTGAAGTGGCTACATACCCTAGTTTGGGGTGAAACCTTAGTTGCTGGAAGTTGTTTCTTTTCTGATTTCTTTCAAGTTGAGCTTCCTTCAAGAGCCAGACAAATACTGTTCTCAGAGACACTTTCACTAGAGACCTTACTCAAGGGAATTTGAAAGCAGAACCGTTAGGAGAATGGAAATCAAAATGCTTTTGATGGAATGGTGAACCAACTAAGCACAGCTTGATATGGCTGCTGGCAAGTAGTTTCACTAGGTAGTCCACTTTAAGGAGATTGATTTGGATAAAATGTAATCAGGCGTTTTTTCTCTCAAATCCTGCCCGCTCGTGCCCGCCAATCCCACCGATTCTGCTCACCCTATTCCCGATTCTGTTCCCATCCTCCCCACTCTGATCATTGTTAGCTCCTATCCCCTCCCGGCGCCACAATCTACAACAAGTATCCCATATACGTCCTCCAAATCAACCGAACTTTTTTCCTCTTGGCAGATCGATCAAATCAAGGCAGATTTCAAGATTTTGCGGCAAGAAATCTCATAGCTGAAGGAACGGTTACCTCTTTGATCAATGAGAAGAACATGTTGTAGTCCAAAGTCGCATCACTCGAACAATCCATCGGGATCAAGCAGGCTGCAACTTCGGGGCACTATCTATATGGATGACGACCTCACATATATCCAGGTAGAGGAGAGGCGTAAGGCCTTTCAGGCAGCCCGTGAGTCTGGCAAACGAGTCATTTATCGAGATGGACGAGTGCGCTTTCTTGATAGCGCTCCTAGCAGCTCCCATTGCTAGGGATTTGGGGTGCCCGGGGTTGGAAGTACCTCGGGGCCCCATCCACACCATCTTTGGATTGGAGCGTGGAATTGTGCTGGTATACACTCCTCTTCTACGGCAGGGGACCTTGTTGATTTTATTACATGCAGAGATATATTATTCTTCATGGAGACACACGAGAGCCCGGATCGAGGACTTCCTTCATTTCCTGGATATGGTTGGGACTCAATATTCCGACGAGAGACTAGATTCGCCAGTGGCCGAGGTTCAGGTGGGGTCCCTGCTTGTATAGAGAGACTCTCCATTCCAGTATTGACTTCGTCCGACATGACGAGCATGCCCGCTATATATGGACTCGCATTGTGGGCCAGGATATTGGTTTGGATAGAGATCTTTTTATTGCAGCATGTTACTTTCCGCCAGAGTCTTCGTCGTTTGCTGAGGGTATTGGATCTCCATATTAGGACCTCTCACCAGATATTATCAGATTCTCAGAGTGGGGGCATATTCTCCTCACAGGGGATTTTAATGCCCAAACATCTTCGAGACAGACAGAGTTCTTCGACACCACTGATCAGCTACGTGTTCGTGCCCTTGATAGTGATATGCTTGGGGTTACTAGGACCTCCGCAGACAGTTTGGGACCTACTACTTCATATGGTGAGCACTTATTGCAGTTTGGAGTGGCACATGAGCTAGGCATTTATAATGGCTTACCCTGCTGGCCACACTCAGACAGTTATACATGCCACCCTCATAGTGGAGGACATAGTGTCGTTGACTATCTCATGGGGTCACCATCCTTTGTACCCATAGTCTCTGACTTCCGCGTTTCCCCCACCACCCTTTCTGATCACTCATTTCTCTCCTTCGATATCGGCCACCTTTCACCCACTCTCCATCTACACTACCCATGCTTACCCGAGCACCCACATACACATTTGATCCCATTTACATGCCACTGTACTGGCAGTCCCTGGCTTCACTTTCACACTCCTTTCCTCATGACAGTCTAGTCGACACCCAGGCTGCTTTTCTCACCACCTCTCTCCACACGGCTGCATCACTAACCCTCCAAAAAAGACTCGATGCACACCCCGATTATTGCACCCTCCATGGTACGATAACGAGTGTCGTCTGAGTTCTCCTTCTTCACATCTGACATGGTACTTGTAGCCATTAAGAAGATGAAGTCTCACAAGGCTAGAGATATTGAAGACCTTGAGTCTGAACTCCTTTCCCATGCCTCTGACTTACTCGTTCCTACCATAGCCACCCTTCTTAATTCCGCAGTTGTTTCTGGTTTCCCGTCATCTTGGTGCACTAACATCATCCACCCCATCCATAAGAATGGTGACCCCATGATTCCGAGTAACTACCGCACCATCATGATTGCATGTCTTGGCGAAGCTATATGGTACTTGTTATGTCCATGACCAGTACGTAGGATACAGTATACCTCCTAGTCTTGGATACACGGCACTCTAGTGAAACACTGTTAGTTATGCCACGTCATACTGCACGTGACCCGAAAGTAACTAATATCCTTGTGAGGCCCAGAACACACTAAATGGAGTTTAGACAAGGTATGAGACTGTGTATGCATGTGTAGAGTTATCAATAGCAATTCTATAAATAGTTGGTCCATGCTTGGGACTCTATTCTAGATGAATCTATGTATAGGGAACTTAGGGCTATGCATGGCTATGTGCCCAGGATGCTTTTGGCTCTATATATTGGGTCCAAACTCGCCCTACTCCTCATTACGGTTGTGAATTCATTGCCAGGCTCTCACTCTATATTCATGCGTCTTGTTCCTTGGCCCGGGGGTGAGGCTTCTAGAGTTTGATTGGATGCTTCTACTTGGTTGGGTGGTTTCTCCATAGTGTGTTATCCATTGTGTTTGTGATTTGTAAGCAGGATCTAAGGAGCTTCCCTTCTATTACTATACTCCAGTCTGTTGTGAGCTCAGAGGCGGAGACTAGGAGACTACATGCTATGGGTCAGGCAAGTTTTCGAGCCCATTATTCTACTGCAGATCACATGTTCACATTGCGGGCCTTGGTTGAGGAGGCTAAGCACAGGAGAGAGAGGGTTTACTGTTGTCTTGTCGACTTCAAGAAAGCCTTTGATTATGTCCCTTGCTCATTGCTCATCCAGAGACTTCGAGACCTAGGCTTCTCCACCGACATCGTTCTTGCTGTGATGGCACTTTATGAGTGTGTCCTGGTGTTAGGGACCCAACTCTCTCGGGTCCCAAACCCAGACTTGAGACTGGACGATGACTGGGCCTGTAGACTTGACCAGTGACTCGTGAACCTGCATGGTTGCCACGTGTCATGATCCAGGAGTGCACATGGCTTGGAGTCTCTCTCCTTGGAGGTATACAAGGGGAGGAGGACTCATTTGCCATCCATTCTGTCTACCTAGGAGGAGGTGGATGGAGAGCGTGTGCACGGCTAGGATGTATTGCTAGCGTGAGGCAGGAGATGGCTGAGAGCCTAGGTGGTGGTATGGGACGCCGTCTGGGATGGAGGTCGGATCCAGCTTGATACGGTCACAGGCCAGGGCACGAAGGGTGGACCGGGATTAGGTCCTATGGCGGGGTGGAACGTGAATCGTTCGGTCTCTTGTGGTTAATCGGCACCTGGAGGTTTGCAGTAAGTAAGAGTGTAACATATGGTATCAGAGCCACTATATACTGAAAGTAGGTGCGTTGATCCGTAGTAGTTTTCTTGTAATTTACGACGCTTCTGACAGAATTCAAATCGGGTTAAAATGCATTTTTTATGCATCTACTATGGTTCTTCTTCCCGCTGTTTTTTCAAAATTTTGAAAACAAAAAAGGGTTAGAAAAAACAGTAGGGGGGCCCAAGGAAGACCTTCCACGTGGCACTGTCTAGGAAAGGACAGGTGGCAGTCCTTCCTACACCTATTCCGCTCAGATTCAGGCGATGATCTGATCGCGATGGGCCCTCTTCAGCTTAGTATAAAACTTATATAGGTTATCGCTGCCTGTCCGGAAAAAATTCTCAAAAAGTGTTGAGAAATCTGCCACGTGGCATCTCTTGGGCTAGGTGAGGTGGCAGCTGGCAGCGCCTGATGAGGAAATCGGGGCCCTCCCTGAAATTTTAACTTGATTCTCTTCTACCTGTCCCTGTCAATCAGCGATGGACAGTTTTAAGAAATTATCTAAATTTAAGGGGGAGGGGGGGGCTGTAGGCCACCTGGCAGATTGCTAGGTGAAGGCCAAAAGGCTGAGGTGGAGGCTAGGTGGCAAGGCAAGGCCACTTGGCAGTTGTTAGGATAGCATGAAGAGGGAGGTATGCCTCTTCCATGCATCTGTTTTGTGAGAAATAAGGTGGAGGTGGTGGTGCATCCTTCTCCTTGCTCTCTCTTAATCCTCTTGGCAGCCATGGACAATACCATTTGGTTTGTGAAGAGACAGCAAGAGTAGTCTTGTATCTACCTTCCTTGAGTGGCTTTTGATTCTCTTCTATCTTCTCTTCTTAATTCACCTCTCTTCTCTCTGTAAAAATGGAGCCTACTCCTACTACACAGCCTATGTCCCCTGCTCATGAGGCTACAGTATCTGCCTCTGTTTTAGACCCTGATGCTTTGATGCTGGCAGTCTACAGCAACAAATTGTGGATATGCAAGCAAAGCACAGTCGGGATCAGCAGGACCTCAAGGAATTGACGCAGCTAAGGCAATTGGTGCATCAACCCTTGTTTACTCCTGAAGTTTTTGCTGGGGAAAAGAGGGATAGAACCCCGGAGGCGGTCTTGCAATGGCTGGATCGATGGAATTCACACTTTTCCATGCACGATTCATCCGAGGACAACAAGATCAATCTCGCCGTCATGTATCTGCGAGGTAAAGCATTTACCTGGTGGCAAGATATAAGGGGTAAGCCTGAAGTTCCTAGGAATTGGGAGGATTTTTCTAAGGCCTTTAAGGCGGCCTTCCTTCCTATTCTTGATGATTTTGAGTTTTACCGTCAGTATGCAACGATTCATATGGGGAACCGGTCCCTCAATCAGTATTTGCAAGAATTTCAAGAGGTCTATTCTCGTTTTGCAACTAGAATAGATCCTTTGCTAGTAAAGTTGCATTTTATACTGGGGTTGCCAAGAGATTATCAGCTAGAGGTCAGGAGGAACCAGCCTCTTACCCTCGAGGATGCTGTTCGCTTCGCCAGAATCTACGATGATACTCGTACGATGGCTAAGGTTGAGACTGGTGTTTTGCCCGACGTAAAGGGTAAGAGGCCTTTCTTTCCAAAGAAATCAAAAGATAAGGCAAAGGAAGGGGCTTCAGGTTCAGGGAAATCGAAGAAAAGATTTACCTTGGACCAGGAAACCTTCATGAAAGCCAGAAGCGACAATCTGTGCTTTAATTGCATGGATCCAGGTCATGTCGCGAAGGATTGTCCAAAGAAACGGAAAGCTAAAGGGGCATCTTTTAAGACGCCAGGTAACTCTAGCATATCTAGTATTGATCTTTCCTTTGCTGGTAATTCGGTGTGTGAGCATTGTTGTTTTAATACGGCTGTTTTTGGCCCTCATGACCTCATTCGGATGAAGGGGGTTGTGGGTGGTCAAGCCGTAACTGTTTTATTTGACGATGGTTCCACACATAATTTTATTAACGCTAATTTGTTGCAGAAGCTAAAGGTGGAAACAAGGCAAAGTGACCACCGATACACAGTGAAGCTGGCAACTGGAGCAGAAAGCCAAGTTTGGGACCGGATAGTCCCTCATCTACCAATACAGATTCAAGCCTATAAGGATAAATTAGACTTTCATATTATGAATCTAGATAGGGTAGATGTTATACTTGGTAAAGAGTGGTTCTATGAGAGGAACGAGTCTATGAAGAAAAACTATGTAACACACAGTTTGTCGTTCTTACATAACGGCTCACTCATAGAATTGAATGGAAATGTGGATATTTCTACTCCGTATATGCTTTCTGCTATGGAAACTGTTAAATGTATGGATATTGTGGATTGCACTTCTTATTTATGTTGGTTAAAAGATTTTACTTACCATGAAGAACGTAGTTTACAATTTTACAATCTCCAAATGGAATCAATGTCTAATAACCTAAAACAAGAAAACTCGCCGGAAGGTGAAATTTTTAGGAAACTTAGACATGAATTTAACGATGTTTTTCCTGAGCAGCTTCCTGAGGGTCTTTCCCCCCTCTAGGGGTGTTGACCATGGTATTAAACTAATTCCTGGTAGTTCTCCTATATCACTGTATCCATATAGGATGAGTACTACTGAGGAGGATGAAGTTTATAGGCAACTGCAAAATTACCTTAAGATGGGCCATGTTAGGCCTAGTAAATCTCCCTGGGGGGCACCTGTGCTCCTTGTTGATAAAAAAGACGGTGGTACTCGTCTTTGTGTGGACTTTAAAAAGTTGAATAAGTTAACGATTAAAAACCGTTATCCTTTGCCGCGAATGGATGAACTGGTTGATCGATTGCATGGTGCAAAGTACTTCACCAAAATCGATTTGAGATCAGGGTATTATCAGATTCGCATAAAGACTGAGGATATTGAAAAAACCGGGTTCAGGACTAGGTACGGCCATTATGAGTTTCTGGTTTTACCATTTGGCTTGACAAATGCTCCAGCGACTTTCCAACAAATGATGAACGATCTTCTTCGTCCATATCTGGGAAAGTTCGTTATAGTCTACTTAGATGATATTCTCATCTATAGTAAGACCTTGGAGGAGCATGAGGAGCATCTCAGGACTGTCTTAAAGTTACTTAGAAAGGAGAAGCTTTTTGCCAAGGAGTCCAAATGTGTATTTTTCCAAAAAAGGTTATTATACCTTGGTCTCATTATCTCGAACCATGGGTTGGAAATTGACCCAAATAAAGTCCGACAAGTACGTGAATGGCCTATCCCTAAAACCATCCGGGAGGTTAAGTCCTTTTTGGGCTTTACGGGGTTTTACCATAGATTCATCTTGAACTATGCATTAATTGCATTGGCCTTGACGAATGTCCTCAGAGGGGCTAAAAGAGTTAGCCGGCACAGTAAGTTCAGTCCTCCAGTTACTTGGACTGAAGAGTTGAATCAGAGTTTTGAGAACCTCAAATACTGTGTAACTATAGTGCCTATTCTACACATAGTGGATCCTAACAAGCCGTATGTACTTGAAACGAATGCCAATGACTATGCTGTAGGCGCAGTCCTATATCAGGATGGTAGACCGGTAGCTTTTGAAAGCAAGAAGTTGGATCCTGCTCAAAGGCGGTATTCCACCTATGACAAGGAACTTTTTGCTGTCATTAATGCCCTAAAAGTTTGGAGACATTACTTGTATGGCTCCCAATTTACTATAGTTACTGATCATCAAGCGTTAAAGTATATTAACGATGCAGTCGACCTTAGGGGTCGTAAGGCCAGATGGTCAGAGATGCTCCAAGAATTTCATTATGACATTGAGTATCGGAAGGGTACCTCTAATAGTGTCGCGGATGCCTTAAGCCAGATTGGAGAGGTGTTAAGCTTTTCTGAGATCCAATCTGAGTTATATATATCCTTAAGAGATTTGTGTAAGACCGATAGGTACTTCGGTCGTATTTGGCTAGACGTCCTGGTAGGTTCTACTAGATCTAGTGATGAGCTTGGAATGCAGGATTCCAAGATTTCTCTTCAGGACAAGATACAAAGAGACTATTCCATTAGGAATGGGTTACTTTTCCGGAATGGAAAAGTTTGTGTGCCAGAAAATAATGATATAAGGGCCCAAATCCTGCATGAATGTCATGACAGCCCGTGTGCAGGGCACCCTGGCACTCAAAGGACACTTGACTTAGTAAAAAGGAACTTTTACTGGCCAAATTTAAAAAGTCAAGTGGAGGCATATGTTCGCAAGTGTGCGCAATGCCAAGTTAATAAAGCTGAAAGACTTAAGGCAGCTGGTTTGTTAATGCCCTTGGAAATTCCCGAAAGAAAGTGGGAAAGCATTTCCATGGACTTTGTGGTTGGGCTACCTCGGACGGGGTAGCAAAATGATGCCATTTGGGTAATAATTGACAGGTTAACTAAAATGGCGCAGTTCGTACCAACCAAGCAAACTGTCAAAGCTTCCGAACTTGCGCAGCTTTTCGTGGAAAAGTTGGTCAGGTTGTTTGGTTTGCCGAATGATATTGTTAGTGATCGAGATCCAAAGTTCACTGGCAAATTCTGGCAAGTGGTCTTTGAGAAATTAGAGACCACTCTAAGTTTGGGGTCGTCAGATCATCCTGAATCGGATGTTCAGACAGAGAGGACAAATCAGTCTATGGAAGATATGCTTTGAGCATATGTTTCCAGAAGACAGTCAGATTGGGAAAAGTACCTTCCAATGATTGAGTTTGCGTAAAAACGGCTCAGGATAGAGCCCAATTTTACGCTAATCAAAAGCGACAACCTAGGGTTTTTGAGGAGGGAGCTTGGGTATATCTTAGAATTCCAAAAGATTCTAAGGTACTAAGGACTGGAAAATGTCCTAAGTTATCACCTCGTTATGCAGGGCCATTCCGTATTGTAAAGAAACTCCATCGGAATGCGTACCAGCTAGAACTTCCTCAAGGTGTTAAGGTACATCCAGTTTTTCACATTAGTCGTTTAAAGGAACGACTTGGTGGAAAGGATGACTTAATGCCTCAGGAGGACTTAGTTCGGCTGGAGGACCTATCATCCTTTGTACCTACTGAACCACAGGCCATTGTTGATGTACGTCAACGTGGACTCAGAAACCGGCAGGTAACTGAGTACTTGGTTCGTTGGAAAGGAAATTCCGAGGACGATGACACTTGGGAAAAGGAATTTGACCTTAAACTAAGATTCCCGGGATTCCTTCCTTAGATAAGGAATATTTTAAGGAAGAGGGAATGCTAGGGACCCAACTCTCTCGGGTCCCAAACCCAGACTTGAGACTGGATGATGACTGGGCCTGTAGACTTGACCAGTGACTCGTGAACCTGCATGGTTGCCACGTGTCATGATCTAGGAGTGCACATGGCTTGGAGTCTCTCTCCTTGGAGGTATACAAGGGAAGGAGGACTCATTTGCCATCCATTCTGTCTACCTAGGAGGAGGTGGATGGAGAGCGTGTGCACGGCCAGGATGTATTGCTAGCGTGAGGCAAGAGATGGCTGAGAGCCTAGGCGGTGGTATGGGACGCCGTCTGGGATGGAGGTTGGATCCAGCTTGATACGGTCACAGGCCAGGGCACGGAGGGTGGACCGGGATTAGGTCCTATGGCGGGGTGGAACGTGAATCATTCGGTCTCTTGTGGTTAACCGGCACCTGGAGGTTTGCAGTAAGTAAGAGTGTAACACCTGGGAAGTTTCCGGCATAGCAGTGGCATATCGGATCACATTTGGAGCACTATTGGGGTGAAGCAGGGTTGCTCCCTCTCACCAGTCCTCTTTGGCTTGTATATTGATGAGTTGGAGAGAGTCATTACACAGTGTGGTGGTGCTAGTTGCAAGCTTGGGGACATCTTGATTGCTATCCTCCTTTATGTCGATGATGTGGTATTGGTCTCACCGACCAGAGCGGGGCTACAGCGACAGTTGGATTGCTTACATGAGTTTTGCACCAGATGGGGCCTAGGGGTGAACATTGGGAAGACCAAGGTTATGGTCTTCAACACTTCTCGACCATCATGCAAGGACATGAGCTTACTTTGGATAGGTCCTAGAGGTGGTCCCTTCCTACACATACCTGGGGATCCTTTTCTCAGGTCTTACTTTTAGCATGAGACAGGCCGCTGCCACTCGACTGGGGAAGGGACATGCCTCCCTTGTTCAGCTAGAGCGATTTTGTTTCTGGAAGTCCATCCAGGATGCTCGCAGTAAG
>MU832741.1:0-67709 GCA_029204225.1 Diphasiastrum complanatum
TCTTGTCCACTCTCTTCATTTTCTTTCATGCTTTGGAATACTTGATTCCTTAGCATGAGTGCTCTAGAGATGTTGTTGGATTCATAAATGTTCCCTAGTGAATCCCAAGTCTCTTGGGATGAGGCACAAGAAGCTACCTCTTTCAAGAGGTCTTTGCTTACATTCATCTTTAAGCAATGCAAGACTAATCTAGCCCTCTTCTTGTATTTTAATAGTTCTTGAGTTTATTGAGGTTCTTCCCTCAACTCCAAGAACAATATCATAGAGGTCATGGATCATAAATAGCGATTCCATCCTTACTTTCCATATGGAATAGTTTGTGGATGTTCTATAGCAATTATTGCGTCTTCAGTGCATGACAACATAATGCTAGATCTTACATCAACTTCGAACGCAAAAGATTTATGGGAAGAATTGCAAACCAAGAATGAGACTAGATCTCGTAATCAAATCATGTTCTTGGAAGACCAATTAACTTGCCTACAATGGGACGGCAAAAACCTGACCACATTCGTACGAAAGATAAAAGATCTGTTTATTTCTTTGCAGAATTCCAACACGAAAAATGCAATCTAAAAGGAAAAACAACTTAGCTATTTTCTTCGAGCCCTACCCAGGTCATTTCACACAACTCGAACTTTACTGGCGAAAGATTCGACAATGACACTTCAAAAGGCAATAGATGGAGTCAAAGAGGAAGTAGAATCTCATAAACGCTATGACGATAATGGTGATTCCGAAAATGCTCTATTTACTCAGAAGAATAAATATTCAAAGAAGTCTAAGTTTAAGAGGGAGTCGTCTAAAAAGAATGAGTCCAAGACAAATGATCAATCAATCTGAAAAACAACAAAAAAAATTTGGTGATAGGAAGATTTGAAACAGATGCAAAAGATCAAGTTATACAGAAGACAAGTGTTGGTTAAATCCAAAAATTGATTGCATTCATTGTCATAAACAAGGTCATGCAGCAGTAAACTGTTGTCAGAATCCCATAAACAAAAAAGAGTAGAATCGAAGCGAACCTTTGGATTCAAACTATGTCGAAAACAAAGCATAATGCTCCATAGCAGCAGAAGACAGGACGACAAGAAACTCAGCAGCATATGTTAGTGCTAATCAATGTTGTTCATCAAATTCAAGAATTCGAGAAGTAATACTTGATTCGGGAGCCACCTCACATTTTGTTTTCTCGAAACAAATTTTATCTGAGTACAAGAAGACGAATTATTCGAGATTCATTATACTTGGAGACGGTTCTAAGCACGTAGTTGATGGAACTAGTGTACTATGGTTGGACATGAATCAGGGTGACAAGAAACTGGAGGAAGTTTTCTATGTCCCTACCTTTGATAAACATCTTCTATCCGTAGCAAAGATAGTCGATACAAGAATGTCAGTAACCTTCACAAAGATCTCTTGTAAATTGTTCGATGAAGATTCTGATAACCTACTTGCTAAAGGCAACATAGAAGGAAATTTGTATCACTTGAATATTTGGACTCGAGTTGAATAAGCTAATCAAACTCAAGAATTGACAGATATTCTGTGGCACAAGAGGCTGTCACATGAACATGGAAGCCTTGTACCAAGCCAACAAGAGTCAGAGAATCGAAGGAGTCGAAATCAAAAGTCAAGATATTTGAACTACTTGCGAATTTTGTCTTAATGGCAAAATGACGAACACTTTTCAGTAAAGATGTTTATAAAGCAACTAAGGTACTTGAAATTGTGCATTCAGATATTTGTGGACCATTTGAAGTATTGTCATTAGGTGATGCAAAATATTTCATTATCTTTATTAATGACTTCAGCAAGTTCATTGTGGTATACTTTATTCATACTAAATCTGAGGCTTTTGAGAAATTCGTTGAGTATACGAATTGGGTTGAGAAGCAGACAGACAATAAGTTGAAGCAAATTCGCACAGATCGTGGAGGTGAGTACATTTCCAACAAATTCAAAGCTTACTGTACTTATCGAGGTATTATGCATACGAAGATTGCATCATACACACCTCAGCACAATGGAATAGCTGAATGAAAAAATCGTACACTTATGGAAGCTGCTAGGTGTATGATGGCTCATGCGAAAGCACCAAAACAGTTGTGGGCAGAAGCAGTGGCTACATCGAATTATCTTCAAAATCGAATTCTGAAATTTCGAATATCAGATAAAATCAATTCGCCTGTTATTTGCTTATGCAGTGGCTCATGATATGAAAATCCATATTGTGGATGAAAAAACTGCTTTCTTGCACGCAGAATTAGAAGAAGACTTATTCATGGACCAACCACTTGGTTTTGTAAGCCCAAAATATCCAGAATTCGGATGTCACATGAATAAAAGCAGTTATGGTCTGAAACAAGTAGCCAGACAATGGTATAGAAAGAAGGACAAAGCACTACGTTCCTTAGGCTCGAACCTCTATTCGCTAAATCGAATGTCTATATCAAGCATGTCCAAAATGAAATAATCATTCTAGCTGTTTATGTTGACGACACACTAATCTTCTCAAGAAAAGATAAATTAATTTTAGATGTCAAAAGAGACATTTCTGAAATATTTGAGATCGCTGACCTAGGAGAAGCAAAAATCTATCTAGGCTTGCAGATTGAAAGAGACTTTGAAGGTGGTAAGTTGTATCTTCACCAACAAAAGTACACTCAAAAAAGCATTGAAGATTTCAACATGCTCGAATGCAAAGGTGTGCATACTCCCATGATACCTGGAACAATACTGAACAAGGCAGATTGTCCGTAGCCTCCCGAGGAAGAGAAGCGAATGGTCAATACACTCTATCACAGACTGATTGGATCATTGTTGTATCTTGCAGACAACACCAGACCTGATATAGCATTTGCAGTATACAGGCTGAGCCAATTTAATCAGAACCCAGGATCATTGCATTGGAAGTTAGCAAAGAGAGTAGTACAATATCTTCAGAAAACGAAAGACTATGGACTGTGTTATTCAAAGGAAGTTGGATTTCGAATCGAATCTTACAGTGACGCAAGCTGGGCATCCATGAAGGATGATAGCAAAAGTATTTCAGGAGGTTGTACTCTAATATTTGGCGCAGCCATACTCTGGATAAGCAAGAAGCAAACAACAGTAGCTCAATCTTCTTGTGAAGCCGAATATGTAGCAGCAGCCAAGATGGCAAACGAGCTAATATGGATCAAGCAAATATTGGAAGGATTTGATGACACTATTTCTGAACCTTATGTCTTGTTAATGGATAACACTTCAGCAATCTATCTTATGAAAGATCTTGTATTTATTCGAAAACAAAGCATATTGCTATCAAGTATCATGTAATCAAGGACTTAGTCGAAAATAAGATACTGAAGATAGTCTTCATACCTACAGAGGAAATGACAGCTGGTATCTTTACAAAGCCACTCAATAAAGCTTTGTTCGAGAAGTAGCGAAGAAGATTGGGGTTAATCCAATTGCCCACTTTGAGAGGGAGCTGTAGAACACTTGATCAAACAGATCTCGATTCTACTAACAAAGTGCACAATTTACTTGACAAAGGATGAGAAAACAAATATCGAACTCTAAACATTTCTATTCGTGATCAACTTCGAAAGATTCGCGAAATTTATCTTTCTTGAAACTCAAAAGATTCGCGAAACAGTTTCTTGATTGAAGCTCGAAAGATTCGCGAACAGTATCTTGTCATGAAATATTATGTTTCTTGTTCAAACCTCACCTGTCGGGAAATTGTTGCTTGTCGCGAACGATTCCGAAATATTCTTGATTCTTCTTCAAGTTCAAATCTGTCAACTGTCGCGAACAATTCGAGAAACACGAAGATATCGCGAAGAGACAAAGTGTCGCGAACAATTCGCGAAACACGAAACTTAGACGAAGAGATAAACTATCACGAACAGAAATTATTCGAGACTAGAAACAGAGCGTTTATTTGAATATCAATCGTCGTAACGATTAGATCTACGTTACGAAATTAAAAGCCCAAAAGACATCTCCTGTAACAATATAAATACATGTGCCATACTCATTGTAAACAGACTCTCAATTCACTTAATCAGAGACATAACAATGAGATAAAACAGCAAGAGATGTATATTGATGATTCAGATTCATAATTATAAAAATTCGTTTTCGATCAAAGTAATTTATGATTGTCTAAAATTGTCTCTTAATTTCGCATGCTAATTCAATCAAGGTAAATACTGTTCTATTAGTACATAGACCAGAAACAAACCCGATTTAAGACATTGATATTAGTTTAATTTATTCAAATTTTCATTGTGTTCTCTAAGGAAGAATTATTACCATTTTTCCTACAAAAAATAGGGATATTTTCTACGAAATAAAATCTAGTGGAATATCTACATCTTATCCTCTACAATATGATCCACACGTGGACAAGAAGTTGACATGTGGGAGCATTTACTCATTCACATGGAAGTGCAAGCTAATTACATGGAAATTGGTCAAAGTAACTTTTTAATCTTAGATTCTAGCCTCAAATCAAGTTCACACTTGTGTAGATTCTAGCCACAAATCAAGTTCACACTTGTGTAGATTGAATCAAAATGAATCTAACAATTTACAAGTACATTTTGTACATCCTTTCACATGTGGGAACAGGCTCCACATGATGAAGATAGATCTCATGATTAATCAATTCGATCAAGTTGGAAGTGACAATTTCAACACTGCCAACTCCAACAATTTCAGCTGCTCAGGTATCTACTCCTCCTAACACTGCTACCATTCCACCATTACGTCGACCATCTACTACCACATCCACCCCTCTATCACACTTAACATCGACTTTGATACTACTATTCCAAAAATGCCATCTCCCGTTCATACCTCCACTCTACTTGACTCCTCGGTCAACGTAGATGATTTTGCATTACATTTACTAATACAAACCCAATTCATCACTGTCACAACTACTCCAATCCACTCTTTTCCTTCAAAAGCTAATTCTCCTCCAAAATCCCAATCACTTCCACATTCACCTCCTCCAAAACCTCAATCCCCTCCACCTTCATTTTCTCAAAATCCATCTTCTCCACCAATTCTAGATCTTCTTCCATATAATCCTATGCCTCACCCCAACTATGGCCACCCCTTCCTTGACATTGGACTTTGGGATCAATTACCACTAGTGGCCCAAAAGATGGTATGGTTGGTCAATGAGCTGCAATACAACATATTCGGCACATTGTCAGGTCATCAAGCACATTGTCAGGCCAATATGTGGAAGATGGAGCAATTTTACAACTTTAGCAAGATAAGGCAAAGTTGGTGGTTGATCTCGATCAACAACAATGGCAAATACAAAATCTAAATGCACAACTCCAACAGTAGCAGAAAATGATTAGCCACCTCCAGAACTAGCTCCAATTAAAAGATCAAACCATCTTCGACCTGCAAAATACCACGACAATCCTTACAACGAAGAGTGATGATGCCTTTGTAGCTGCAACTGCAGCTGCACGTTCCGCTATGAAGGATCAGCTAGCATAGGTCAATTTCACAAATTTAGCACCTCTAGTTATTCCCGAGGGAATTTAGATTCCAATGGTGGCATATCAACAATTAGCACAAACGTTAAAGGCCACGATGGAGCAACACAACAAACTACAACAATCCTATACTGCTTCTGTCGAGGCCTCAATCAACACATTGCCACCTTGGAAGAGAAATTAAAAATAGCTACCCAATCGGCACCTTCTATCCATGCGGAACACGCCCAATTTCACCAAGGCCGCACTACGATGGATCAGATGGTGGTGATGGTACAGGTTTCCAAGACCAACCAACAACAAATAAAAGGTCATCATTTTAAGACCCAACTCAAGTGTTGACAGCTCCTTCACCAATCAACCCGTAAAACACTGGTGGTACTTCCTCCCAACACCCTCTCCCTTCTTCCGCTTCTAACCCCATTGACACAACTAACTTTCCTTTCATACCACCCTAATTTTCTCCTGAATTCCAACGCATTGTTGAATCCAATCCTTCACCACCTCTCTCCCCTCAATTCATCCACAACACGAACATACCTTGGCAGTTGAAGCACCTTCAATAAGGCATGTAGAACACCTGATCAGACAAATCTCTGTTCTACTAACAAAGTGCACAGTTTAATTGACAAAGAATAAGAAGCGAACTCGAACTCGAAACATTTCTATTCGTGTTTAACCTCAAAACATTCGTGAAATATTCTTGTGATAACTCGAAAGATTCGTGAACAGATTTCTTGTGGAGACTCGAAAGGTTCACGAACAGTATCTTGTCGTGAAATATTCTGTTTCTTGTTCAAACCTCACTTGTCGCGAACAATTCGCTAAATATTCTTGATTCTTGCGAAACACGAAGCTAAGACGAAGAGATAAACTGTCACGAACAAAAATTATTTGAGCCTGAAAATAGAGCGTTTATTTGAATATCAACTGTCGTAACGGTTAGATCTACTGTTACAAAAGTAAAAGGCCAAAGTTGTAATATAAATACATGTGCACTACTCGTTGTAACTAGACTCTCTACTCACCCAATCAGAGACACAATAGCGAAATAAGACAACAAGAGATGTATATTGATGATTCAGATTCAGAGTTATAAAAATTCATTTTTTGATCAAAGTAATTTCTGATTGTCTAAAATTGTCTCTTAATTTCGCATGCTTATTCAATCAAGGCAAAAACTGTTCTATTAGTACATAGATCAGAAACAGACCCGATTGAAGACACTGATATTAGTTTGATTTATTCAAACTTTCATCATTTTCTCTGAGGAAGAATTATTACTATTTTTTCTATAGTGGTATCAGAGCATATCAGAGTTGATACAGTGGTATTAGAGCATATCAGAGTCAATATAGTGGTATCCTTGTACCTCTCTCAACATCCTTCATATATCCATCAGCAAGCCACATCTGGAGTTTATTCAGAAGAATAGAAGATGTCGTCAATCAGCAATATTTAGTCTAAGATAAATACGATCTTGGATCCAGAAGGTTCAAACTATTTGATCTGAAAATTAAAGACTTCACTCATACTGAAGGGCAAAGGTCTTTGGCAATGGGTAGAACCAGTAGAAGAGAAGCCACCTACTCTTGGCAAAGAACTTCGAGAATGGAGTTTGAGAAATGACAAAGCTATAGCAATCATTGCGTCTTCAGTGCATGACAATATAATACTAGGTCTTACATCAATTTCAAATGCAAAAGATTTATGGGGAGAATTGCAAACCAAGAATGATACTAGATCTTGTAATCAAATTATGTTTTTGGAAGACCAATTAACTTACCTACAATGGGACGGCAAAGACCTGACCATATTCGTACGAAAGATAAAATATCTGTTTATTTCTTTTTAGATTTCTGGCACAGAATATGCAATATCAAAGAAAAAATAACTTAGCTATTTTCTTCGAGCCCTACCTAGGTCATTCCACACAACTCGAACTTTACTGGCGAAAGCTTCGACTATGACACTTCAAAAGCCGATAGATGGAGTCAAAGAGGAAGTAGAAGCTCGTGAATGCTATGATGATAATGGTGATTCCGAAAATGCTCTATTTACTCAGAAGAATAAATCTTCAAAGAAGTCTAAGTTTAAGTGGGAGTCGTTTTCCAAGACAAATGATCAACAATCTGGAAAACAACAAAAAAAATCTGGTGATAGAAAGATTTGCAACAGATGCGAAGTCAAGAGGAACTATGTGAAATTGTGTATCTCTCTCTCTGCACCCCTGTGGTGTAACTCTGACTATTCCTTGGTTGGGAGAGTACTAAACCCTTACCTTTTATCCGGTTCATAAGCTAGCAAAGGTTTGTTTTCATGTTTTAGTCCACAGGATGGTTTCAAGATGCTGCTCTTTTGGGTTATGGGGAGCCCCTACCTCCACTTAACCATTTTATTCAGACGCTTATTTGTTGTATGAAAAAGGCCGTAATGATGCATTCTTTTATCATTGACATTGATAGGGACTTGTTCTTCTGCTGGACCTAAAGATAAGATTTTGTGTTTGACTGATCTGTTGGGGACTTTGGACTGGGCTAAGATCTATCTGGAGTTTGTTAAAAAGAAGGATACTTTGAGTATGTTAGAAGATCTGTATGGCCGGCTCAATGAATTTGTCGAAAGACTTGAAGAAGATAAAAGATTTTTTAATCTACATATTAGGAAAGTCTTTGCGTGCCTTGAAAATGAGAATGGTAATTCTTCTGTTGATGTGCCACATACCTCCTCTGATGCACCACTTTCACCACACCCTTTGGTCTTTTTAGATGAGCTTGATGAGGACAGTGCTTTCCAACTTGAATTGTTTTCTCAAGATATCTGTGATATTGTTGACCAGTCTTCATATGACTTCTGCCAATCCAAAAACTGTCAAATCCCTTTTGTACCCAGCAGAACTATTGAGTTCAAATTTGCCTTTACCACCTATAAGCTTTGGAGCCTTCCCACGGTCAATTTTCTTGCCCCTGTGCCTATCGACCTTTGGATCTTGATGTCACATCTTACTGAAAAAGAGATAGAAATTTGTAAGTTCGCTGTTTTACACAAAAATCCTTCTCTTGAAGCTTATGTAGCCTTTGATACTATTATCCACATGAACAAATTTGAGCCTTCCCGTTGCCCTTCTGAGCAAACCTGGGCCAGAATCAGAGGACACTTTGAGATTGACTTCAATAGGATGAACCTTCACCAAGCAAGAATCTGAAACTGGAAACGATCTTTCTTTAAATGTAGATGTGGTGATAAATGCAAAAACAATTTTTTCATTATCTGGTTTAACCATGTCATTTGGTATATGAGGAATAACCTAGGCAAGTTCTTCCCTAGTGCTTCTCTCTAAAACCAAATGAATGCTTTCTTTCTATGGCTACATAAGTCCACCAGAGATGTGGTTAAGGCACACCTTACCTTTCTTTTCATTTGACAGTACATGGTTGATGCCTCTATTGAGCTTGTCAAAGGTTCTTCTGCCAAACTCCTATCACACCTAGCGATGCTGAAAGTGTACGAGAGATAGAGTGTCTCCTTAAACGACCAAGCTTTTCCACTCTCCAGGATAAATACTTTCAGAACACAAGCAAAAGAACGGACAATTTTAATCTCAACAATCCAAACTCCGTAGTATCTGCATCTGGGACAGAAAAAAGAAGACGGTTTACTGAAGGGCAAAGTAGCACAAAGAGCGACCTACCTATCAAGCGGCTGAATTTTTACCGAGATTAATCGGTGTGCAGGATGGGGAAAGGACAGAAAGGAGAGAAGTCAGCATCTCAGTGACATGACGTCTACAACTGACCACTAGCAATGATTCAGGGAGCTCTTTTTTACATCTTTGTTACCGCAATAGAGTTTTTGAAGCAATCCATGTAAAGACTTTTTATGCTCACGTTTTATTCAGACTATTCGTTGTTGTAGATGAACGCTTTCATGACTAAGAAGACTTTTGGTGGAACTACAAGTGCTAAAGGCCGAGAGATCCCTTGCATCTATTGTGACAATCAAGCTTCTCAACAAATTGCTACAAATCCTATCTTCCATGCTAGAACAAAGCATATTGAGATAGCTCATCACTTTGTGATGGGGAAGGTCCAATCCAAGGAGGTACAACTTCATCATGTGCCATCATCCAAGTACATAGCTGGTATCTTAACCAAACCTTTGGCTAAAGATCCATTTTTCAAGTTAAGATATGCTCTTGGAATTGTAGATAGATGTACATTAGACTTATCAAGATAGAAGTGAGGAGGAGTGTTCAAATTGTCACTTCGAACTTGATCAAATTGATTGATCATGAGATCTATGTTCATGATAGGATTTGTCAGATTTTGCAAGTAGTTTAGTTTCCATTTTGCAATGATCCGTTCTAGCATTCTGTTTTTAAGTGCCATAATAATGCCCAACCGTGTTTCAAGAAGAACAGTTTTTGGGCATTCTTGGTATGCTTGCATGGTAGAATGATTGCAAGTGATTTCAAGAGTTCAAGAGTGTTCGAAATCTGAGTATCCATGATAGGTCGAACCATACTACAACCCCGAGAATCTGTTGCCTGATCTGGGCATTGAGCAAAATAGAAATAATCAAGAACATGCCCAGCTAACAACCAAAATGGAGGTAGCATAATCTGTAACAAGAAGCAAACAAGCAGAACTAGTAAACAGACAGAGGAATCTGTCAACAACATTCCTCATCGAACAAGGATTCAAACCAAGCACTGTTGATTGCAACGTCTATTCCAAGTCAGCGCAACAATCCTACATTATCATCACCTTATATGTGGATGATACGTTGGTCTTCAGCAACAATTCCAATTTGGTCAAGGATTCTATGCGAATGCTGTTTTCAGAGTTCGACATGACTGATCTGGGCGAAGCTCACTTCTGTCTGGGCATTTAGATCCACAGAGACAGAGCAAGATGACTGATTTACATCACTCAACAAAAATATCTTCACAATGTTCTTAACAGATACAATCTAATGAATTGTAAATTAGCTCACTCACTGATGGATCCAGGCCTGCATTTGTCAAAGGACCAATGTCCCTAGACCAAGCAAGAAGAGGAGCAGATGAGAGAGTATCCTTATCGATTGATACTTGGATCTCTCATGTACGCAATGGTTTGTACAAGACCAGATATCTCTTCTGCAATAAGCTCACTCAGGCAATATATGGCTAATCTTGGCATCACCCATTGGAAGGCTCTCATAAGAGTCATGAGATATATTCAAGCTACCATGGACCAGTGCATCTGCTATGGAGGTGTCAGCAACGACAATCTTCATCAGTTCAGTGATGCAAGCTGGGGAGATGTAGACAATCGTAAGTCCACATCTGTATTTACATTCTTCTTCAATGGCGGTCCTATCTCATGGAACAGTCATAAGTAAACCTCTATCGCACTTTCTTCTACAGAAGCAGAATACATTGCTGTTTCTCAATCTATTAAGGAAGCGTTTTGGTTGAGAAATTTACTGTCAGACATTAATTTGTATCAGTACAACCCCACAATTTTATTCTATGATAATCAGAGTGCTATTGTCTTATTGGCCAACCCTAGATTTCACTCCAGGAGTAAGCACATTGAAATCAGATATCACTACATCAGGGGCAAGGTTCTCAACAAAGAGGTGAGCTTAACGTACAGCAAAATGCAGATTATGGTTGCAGATATATTCACGAAGGCATTAAGTGTTAATGCACACAACAAATTTTGTGCATTGCTCAATTTGAAGATCAAGGCATTCACGGATTCAGATTAAGGGGGGTGTTGAATTTATCTCCTCTACTTTCCTAGATCCTATTTTAATTTGCCTCCATTCATGCTGCATTTTTACTCATGTTGTCACACAGTCTGCATATTTACATGCAAAATCAGACAGGCAAAAATCTCGATTGTCTGCATACATACAAATAAATTTCCACAGGCATAAATACAAGTAAATTTTCACAAGTCGTCAAATGTGTCATACAGTTGACTATGATGTGCTGGCATCCATCCAGTTAAGGCTTCTCAGAAATTACTTGCTGATGAATTAATACAAGTCGGTGGCTTTGGTCATACATAGTTTGTCTGCAGATTTGAATGTAAATTGTTACTCTGCATAAATGAACGTAAACTGTCATGCAAAAAATGCGAAAGTCTTCGCCAAAGTTATTTTCTTAATATTTAAGACATCTAGCATATTTGTGAAAAGCCGAAGTGAGAGAAAAATGCCGAAAGACAAAAACCCGAAAATGCGGACATTGCGTTTCCGGATAGTTATGCAAACTGTGTAAAAAAACGAAGAAAGTTGTAGGTCTGGATAAAAATTGGACGAAGATTAAAATGTCGATTAATTGATTAGTGCCGAAACAATCCGGATTACCCGCAAGTGCGTCTAAGATGTAACCAAAATTTTGCACTGAAATCGTCGCATCAAAGATTTCATATGGTAGATGCAAAGTCTTGTGAAACACCTATGGAGTCTCATGTAAAGCTAACTATAAGAGGTAATGAAAGATCCTTCAAGGACATTACTCTCTATAGAAAGCTAGTTGGTTCGCTTATCTATCTAACCATCACAAGACCTATTGTGTTGGTAGAATAACCAATTTATCCAAGATCCTAGTGAAGAGCATTGGAAGCTAAGCTAGGAAAATGAGTTTTGAGGTATATCATGGGAACTCAAGATTTTGGCATATTGTATGAGGGATCATCACCTAACTTGTTTGGATTTTCAGATTCGGACTTTGCTGGAGATCAAATAGATAGGAAATCCATAAGTGCACATTGTATTTTCATAGGTGATGGAGCTATATCATGGATGTCAAAGAAACAAGCCACTATCTCATTGTCATCTAGTGAGGCCGAGTACAAAGCACTGTCGGGGAAGGCGAAAACACTGTTCAGTGTCGCGAAAACAAAACTGTTTCTTTTTCGTTTTCGTCTTCGTATTCACGAACGATTTTGTTTCTTTGAATTTTCTTTTGTGCGGAAGCTTCACAGGAACCTAGACACACGATTGCACATCACAGAACACATTCTATTCTAGCAATCAAAACAAATGATGCAAGACAAGGAGATGCACAAAAGATAGAGCAATTGTATTATCAGTTTAGTTTTTAGAACGAGATCGTCAGTGTCTCGCTCGTTGGCGGAATGACACTTTGCTCTTTCGTTGTGTTCTGCTCGTTGGCAGACTTTCATGCACAGCTCTATTGTTTCTAGTAATTTTCTCTCTGCTCTACTCGCTATGTCTCTTCCAAAAATTTTGTCTATTCTCTTTTATGTTTATGATCCTAAAAGGATAGTTTTTATCTCCACTACGTGGAGTTTACAAGATGGCTAAACGCAGAAATCACAAGACTAGTTAACGCTAATCAACTAATCAGTTAGTCTCTGTTGTTGCCTCTCGTTTCACCTGGACATGAAGTCTACGACTCCAAGCCCGTTGAGTTGTCAGCTGACAGCGCAAAAGGTTCCTCTTTCGTTTGTTTCGTTTTTTTCGTTTGCTTTCGTTCTTTTCGTTTATTTTGTAACCTTTCATTTTGTCCCTTTGCGGTTACGGTTTTGGAGGTATGTTTGCGATTCACAAATGATTTGCAAATCGTTTGTCTTTCGAGTCAAAGGCATGTTGACCTTTGCAAATTGTTCTCGTTTGACCTTCGTTTCGTGTTCATGTTGTCGCAAAGTTGCAGGAGTTCACCATTTCTGACACTCCCTCTTGAACCTTGCAGCTTTGTACGTTCAATCCAATTGACTTTCTTTGCTTGGAAAAGAGTGGCTTGTTGAGCGGTTTTGTGAGCATATTTGCAATCATATCTTCTGATTTTATATACTTGACTTGGAGCTCTTCTTTCGAGATCAAATCTTGAATGTGATGGTACTTCAGAGGTATGTGTTTTGTCTTTGAATGGAAGACAAGATCCTGGGACAGATAGATGGCACTCTGAGAGTCCATCATCATAATGCTTGGCCCTTCTTGTGGTATCTCGATTGCTTCCAGCATCATCTGCAACCACACTACCTCATTCGCCACCTTTGAAGTTGCGACGTATTTAGCTTCGCAAGAGGATTGAGCCACCAAGGTTTGCTTTTTGCATATCCAGCTGATTGCAGCTCCGCACGCTATGGTACATCCTCCAGTAATAGACTTGTTGTCATCTTTGCAGCTCTCCCAGTTCGCATCACTGTAGTGGTGCAGCTCGAATCTCTTTTTTTCGTTTTCAGCTCTGTAGGTTAATCCAATATTTTGGGTACCCTTTAGATACTGTAGAATTTGTTTGGCCATTTGCCAATGTGCCGTGCCAGGATTTGAAGAAAATTAGCTCAATGCGTAAACAGAGAAAGCCAGATCGGGTCTGGTTTAGATTGTGAGGTACATCAGACTACCGATTAAGTTTTGGTAGGGTATACCTGCCATCTTCTGTTCTTCCTCTTCCGTTTTTGGACTATCCTGCTTCATGAGCTTGGCTCCAACTATCATTGGTGTAGCCTTCTCTTTGCAGTCCATCATGTGGTACTACTTTAGCACTTTTCTAGCATATTCTGACTGAATCAAGTGCATTTCGCCCTTTGTTCGATCTCTTCTTATCTCCAGCCCGAGGCACTTTGTTGTTTCTCCAAGATCTGTGATTTCGTAGCTTTCAGAAATCTGACTCTTCGTGTCTTTTATCAGCATCAAGAATTTTCTATCATTGGCGAATCATCCACGAAAATGGTCAGTATCACAAAATTCTTTCCTACCCTTTTTATGTAGACATTATAGTCCGATTGAGTAGGATTGAAGTCCAGAGACTTCAGAAGACCATCAAGCTTTTTATACCAGGCTCGTGATGTCTGTTTTAGACCATAGATGCATCTCTACAACCGACAGATATATAGTCGATTGTCGGGGTCTTCAAAACCTTCAGGATGTTTCATGAAGATTTTCTCCTCTAGATCTCCATGGAGAAAGGTTGTTTTCACGTCAATCTGGTGAATTTTCAGATTGTGCTGTGTGGCATATGCAAGAAGTAGTCTTATGCTTGTCATCTTGACCATGGGCGAATATGTGTCGAAATAATCAACACCATATCTTTGCATGTAGCCCTTCGCAACAAGACTTGCTTTCTAGCGGCCAATGGTGCCATCTGATTTCATCTTTTTCTTATACACCCACTTGCAGTCGACTATTTTCCTATTTTCTGGCAGTGGCACTAATGTCCATGCCTCGTTTCGTCTCATCGACTCGATCTCCTCTGACATTGGCTGCTTCCAGAATTCTCCCTCTGGACTCTGAATAGCTTCTTGGTATGTTGTTGGCTCTTCAATGAAGTTGCAGTACTCGAACTACGTGTCTTCGCTCCATTGAAGGTTGTCAGAGTAGCGGTCTGGAGGTCTTCTTTGTGTTGTTGACCTTCTAGGCTCGTTTCGTTGCTGCTCGAACGTTTCTTATTCGTGGGGTTGATCCTCTGCCTCCTGCTGCTCTAGAGTCTGCAGCTCTGCATTCTGATTTGATGTATGTCCTTGATCTCCCTCTCGAATAGGCAGCAGTGTGAAGATCTCATGGTCTCTTTCGTCTTTTAGTCCAGGGAATGTGGACTCATCGAACTTCACATCTCTGCTTGAAACAACCTTCTTCGTGGTTGGATCATAGAGCCTGTACACTTGTATTCCGTTCGAGTAGCCGACCATGATTGTTTGCTCTAATTTGTCATTGAGCTTGTTTCTTTTTTCTTTTGAAATGTGCTTATATGATGCACATCCAAACACACGTATGTATGACAGATCAGACTTTCTACCTATCTACATTTCGTATGGCGTTTTGTTTTCCAGCGCTGTCATTGTTGATCTGTTCTGCAGGTGTATAGTTGCAACTATTGTCTCAGCCCAGAATTGACTTGGCAATTGAGCCTATGCTATCATGCACCTAGCTCCTTCGACTAGCGTTTTGTTTCTTCTTTCTATAACACCATTGTATTCTGGTGTGTATGTAGGAGTGAATTGGTGTTTAATCCCCTATTTTTCGTAGAATCTTGAGAATTCTTTGCTTTTGTATTCACCTCCGTTGTTAGATCTAAGGATCTGTATCTTTTTTGAGGTGTGTCGCTCTACAAATGCCACAAACTTCTTGAAGGAATCAAACACTTCGGATTTCTTCTTTTAAGTAGTAGCTCATGGTCATCCGGCTGTAATCATCTATGAACGTCAGAAAGTATCTCGAACTTGAGAGTGAATCCGTCTTCATTGGTCCATAGACATCAGAGTGGATGAGCTCAAGAACTTCCTTGGCTCTTCTTCCCTCATGCGTGAATGGATTCCGATGTTGCTTGCCTTTCTGACAAGCTTCGCAGAACTCTGTTTCGGGCATTAAAATCTTGAGACCTATAACAATATCTTTTCTATTCATGTCATACAGGCTCCGCATGTTTAGATGATACATTCTCCTATGCCAGAGCTGATCTTCATTTTCTGACGCATTCAATATGTTATCAGAGTTGCTGATTATCTTGGTCTGGTAGAGGTTTCCTTCTCTGCATCCCACCGTCAGCAACTTATTTGTCGTCTTCTCGATCATACGACAAGTGTTGTCATCGAACAAAACTCGAATGCCTAGGTCTGCCATCTTGGAGACATATAGCAGATCTTTTCTGAGTGAGGGCACATAAAGTGCTCTTGGTAGTTCCGCTTGGCCTGACAGTGTTCGCAACTATAGAGTGTCGATGCCTTTGACATCGTCTCTGCTCCCATCACCTAGAATCACTCCTCTGTTGTTTTTGAGCTCTTTGAAGTCGATCAAAATCTTCTTGTTACAGGTTATGTGAGACGTTGCTCCTAAATCAATGACTACATCGTAGTCATGTTCAGTGAAGCTCGTTGAAGCTTTATTGAGTATCGTGAAAACTTCGTCACCTCTGTCAGCATCCTTTGATGACTCTGCAACATTAGCTTTTTCGACTTTGTTCTTTCTTTTTGGGTTGAATCTGCAATCGTATGCAGAATGCTCTTTCTTCTTACAGTGTATGCAAGGTATTGCAGGATTAAAACAACATTTGTTGGTCGTATGGTCTGGTTTGTGGTAGTGATCGCAGGAAGAAGATTGTTGATTCGAGGACTTTGTCTTCTCAAATCTTGGCTTGTTCTTGTTTTTCTTCTTTCCTTTCATAAAGAGAGCCTTCTTTTGATCACTGCTTCCCTCTTCTTCGTCTCTGAGTCAGTCTCTCATCAACGACAAGACTGACTACTTTGTCGAATGTCATATCTGGTAGACTCAGTATGAGCATTCTCAGCGGCTGATAGGACGTCGGTAGAGATTTCATGAAGTACATCAGCTGCTGTGGTGCTGGGACCTGGTGCTCTTGTCTTGATGCAGCGAGTTGAGCGAAGATCGTTATGATCTTCTCAACGTGCTGATCCAACTGGTTGCCATCCCATCATATGGATTGCAGCTGATTGTAAACGTGCATGACTGAAGCTGCAGTCCTCACTTCATACTTCTGCTTTAATCTTTCCCACGCTGCATGGCTGCTTTCGCAGTTTTCAATCTGCATGAGTAGATCTTCATTTATGGACAAAACGATGATTGCCATTGCGCGCTCATCTTTTTTGATCTATTCAGCTCTCTTCAGATCTCCCTCTGGAGGCTGCACCTCTGAGAGCTTGGTCACTGACCAGATGCCTTCATCCTTCAGAAGTCTTTTGATTTTGAATTTTCAGATTCTGTAATTTGCGCCATCAAGATTGATTGCTACCCTTGTCTGGATTGTTGTAGCCATATTGTGTTGCCCAGAAGAATCACTGCTGGGATATCAGTAGTGATAATCTGTGGGCTCTGATACCATGTCGCAGAAGGCGAAAACACTGTTCAGTGTCGCAAAAGCGAAACTGTTTCTTTTTCGTTTTCGTCTTCGTATTCGCGAACAATTTTGTTTCCATGAATTTTCTTTTGTGCGGAAGCTTCACAGGAATCTAGACACATGACTGCACATCACAAAATACATTCTATTCTAGCAATCAAAACAAATGACGCAAGACAAGGAGATGCACAAAAGATAGAGCAACTGTATTATCAATTTAGTTTTTAGAACGAGATCGTCAGTGTCTCGCTCGTTGGCGGAATGACAATCTGCTCTTTCGCTATGTTCTGCTCGTTGGTAGACTTTCATGCACAGCTCTATTGTTTCTAGTAATTTTATTTCTGCTCTACTCGCTACGTCTCTTCCAGAAATTTTTTTCTATTCTCTTCTATGTTTATGATCTTGAAAGGATAGTTTTTATCTCCACTACGTGGAGTTTACAAGATGGCTAAACGCAGAAATCACAAGACTAGTTAACGCTAATCTACTAATCAGTTAGTCTCCGTCGTTGCCTCTCGTTTCACTTGGGTGTAAAGTCTACGACTCCAAGCCCATTGAGCTGCCAGCTGGCAGCGCAAAAGGTTCCCCTTTTGTTTGTTTCGTTTCCTTCATTTGCTTTCGTTCTTTTCGTTTTTTCGTAACCTTTCGTTTTGCATCCCTTTGTGGTTACAGTCCTGGAGGTATGTTTACGATTCACGAATGATTCGCGAATAGTTCATCCTTCGAGTCAAAGGCACGTTGACCTTCGCGAATTGTTCTCGTTCAACCTTCGCTTCGTGTTCGTGTTGCCGCAAAGTTGCAGGAGTTCACCATTTCTGACAAGCACTTACACATTACCGTAAAGGAGATGGTATGGATCAAGAGGATAATCAAGGATCTTCACTTGCTGGATTTTTCAAAGAGCCCAATCATCTTTTGTGACAACCTATCAGCCCAAAAGTTGGCAACCAATCATGTTTTTCATGCTAGGAGCAAGCATATTGAGGTGGGAGCAAGAAAAAACTTTGCATCTACCATCGCTAGTGATGGTAGCTGTAACGTCTCTATTGATGGCTTGTTGATTATTGGATATGTCATTGCTGCTCTATCTGCTGTGAAATCTCATTGTTGATAGGTGTTGCCTTGTTGCTATGTGAATGCGGACCTACTACTGAATTTCTATGCAGCCCTACTATTGTTGTGAGATATGACTTTTGTTGTTTTTTAGCCAATCAAAGATTTGATTGTGAAGGTTATTTGTTTTCCATTTAAGGGCATTTTTTCAATTATGTAATGGATTTTTGGTGACTATTCTGCCCATTTCTGAATAAATTAAAAAGCAGAATAGTCACCTTTTTTTTTTTAAAAAAAATTAGTGCAAATTTTGTTGGATTTACACAACTACACATATGTGTGTTTTGCCACACGACGCTGCTACGCGAACCCGATACTTAATCAAAATTTTGACATTTTTCTTTGCGTGACTCTGCCACGCGTGGTACATCCACGCCAAAAATTCTCCAGGGACCCTGCCGGTCAAATCCAGGCTGGAGGTGGATTCGGCATTGAATTTTTTTTTCTCGTGGCACTGCCACGCATGGCAGTACCACGCAAATTTTTTTAAACCAAAATTCAAAAAAACGAGCGCCAGCATTGCTCGGCGTGGTAAAGCCACGCGTGGAAGTGCCACGCAAGACTGTTATTTAACCACCTCTCATCTAATATCTGGCATTCGCTTATTTTGGAGATTTGCCACATGTGGCAAATCTCCAGAGAAAATTTCAGAGATTTGTAATTTTATATTGCCACGCATGGCAAAATATATTTGTCGTAATTTTGTTTTTTAAGACTATTTGAACAATATTTTGATAAACAAACAACCCTATGATTAATTTAAAAGTAAATGAAATTTTTTTTAGGCTTTAATTAAGTGTGGACTAATAATAAAATGATGATTATGTGATCATGATTGTGATTAAAAAATCAAATGATCATTGTGCCAAATTATTGTGCTCTGATGAAATCAATATCGTGCTTCGACCAGAGTGAAGATATGAAGATATTGCTTAAATAAATTTTAAATATAGTAAGGATGTTTCAAAGAAAAATGTTTTTGAAGCAACTAGAAATGATCAACGTATGCTCACTTATTGTTTTCTTTGGTCAATCAATTTTTGCTAGATCTTTAATAAGATATAGATTGCATTGAAAGCATTAGATTTAAAATGAATCAAAAGTGATTGGTAGATTGAAATCAATATAAACTTGAAAAATGAAAGAATGTATTATAAAGATGCAATAATTATGTAAACTATCATTTTATCACAAAAATGATTGTGATATATATATATATATATATATATATATATATATATATATATATATATATAACTTATTCATCATCACAATTATGATTGAGAAAAAATGAATGTCATGTGACACACTTGTTCACAATGACGAGGCAACACCAATGTGTCTAAATAATCCATGCTTAATGTCTTGGTTGAATCGATAGCAAAAACTCCACTACAATCTCGTTTCACGGTTGCATTTGATCGTTGATAATTGATTTTGAACCATTTCACATCAAACAAAAAGTATTTTCCATTTTCACCAAAATATACTTCATATATATCTTGAATAGTTCCTACATACTCAAGCTCTCCAGAGATTGGACTTTGATCTCGTGCACTACTCCGACTTTCTTGATTAAAAGATGTCATAACACCACAATCATAAGTTCGTCGTTTCATATCAACTCGTTCAACGCGATGATGACGACCATATGCCCACATTGCACTATACTTTCGATACTGTCACATATTAATTGTAATTAAGACAATAATCAATCATTATACAAGCTACATTGTATTTTATAAAAAAATAATAAACAATAAACAATAAACAAACCTTCCCATCACATCCTCTTGCAAAGTTCCATTACATGTCAGATATGACTTGTCCATTTGATCTTGTTTGTTGGAGTGTGTCAACCATCCATTCTATGGTGCATTGGTTGGGCAATGGCTCAGCATCACGTGAAGGTGCAGCATGATCCCTATGTCTATTATGTCGGTGTCTATTTCTAGCCAACATTCTTTTTTTCTTCTCTTGTTCATATAATTCCAACCACTTATCCATCACTCCAGAATTATAGAACATGAAAGTAGAATTTTTTTCTCTAAGAAAATGTGTCATTTTCTTAGGAGCACCCATATCTTGGGGTTTTTCACCTTTTATCTCATTGTTCTCCTCATCATTCCATAGTCGTGGAGTAGACGAATGTATTTGAAGCAAAAATTCAGTGACATAAATAAGAGATTCTTGCGCTAACCACCCATCAGCCATATTTCCCTCTGGTCTTGCCTTTTGATGCACAAAATCTTTCAAAACTTTCATGAATCTCTCCAAAAAAAACATCCACCTATAAACATTTATTGCATGATAAGAACAACGTTTAATGACATAAAAAAAATGATGCTAAATATATTGAAACCACAAAAATCAAAATAATGTATTTTGTACCTTGAGTGCACAGGTTGGCAATACCAATTTCTTGGACCAAGCGCACAAGCAGACGCACTTGTATGTCCAAGATGGAGGTTGGAAAATCTCTCTCAAGCATACATACAGCCTCCACTATATCTTCATGTTTTTTCTCCACATCTATCTCATGAATCTCCTTGTCACACATCCATCTACACCATATTGTAGCATATGATCATCATATGACTTTATCGAATTCGTAGGTAAAATAAATATGCAATAGCATAAAACGTGAGTGAAAGAAATGTAAGTACCTGACAATGGATGCTAATTTGTAAATGGTATTGCGAAGTTGATCGGTTAGACAACCATGAACACACATTGGAAATATGTGCTCAAGCATCTTCAACCAATCATGAGATTTAAGACCATGAAGTTTTTCTTTTGCTGTGAATGATGTTCGTAGTGAATGAGCAAAACCAGTTGGTGTTCTCATCTCGCAAATGACTAAGTGTACATACGTGTACTCTTCTTTGGTAAGAATCCAAGGGGCTCTTTGAAATAATATGAGTATTTCCATCTGTACGGGATTTTGGCCAGTATTCTTTTTTTGTCTTTGATTCTTGTAGGTCTTGTCTTGCATTAATACTATCTTTTTCGCCCACCAAGTGTTTCTATATTGATTCACCCACATTTTTAAATATATGCATAGGATCAAGCAAGTGATTGATCAAAAGTTTATTCCAATATGGTAGACAATGAAAGATAGATAGTCTTTTCATACTATTGATTGGCTTGGTCTCAGATTCAATCCAGAGCTCGTGCCAATCTGCCATGGACATTATCTTTGGAGACATCCTTGTTTCTGTCTTTCCTCCAAATCCTCTTCTTTGTGTATGCCGAAACGAATGATCCTCATGCAAGTATTTGCGATGATTTTCATATACAACTTTGCTTAGATGACGTGAGTGTCGAGCATCTTTTCTGTCTCTAGTCAGGCGTTCAGCACTTCTATTCCTGCAAATAAAAGTTGAAGCATAATTCAAATGACCAAGTTTATAATACCAAATTAACCCTTTGGATCTTGTTCGTCCTATCGATAACTCTGTACTGATCAGTTTCAAATTCTACTTTATGTCCTAGATATGTAATTCTGCTAATAGATAATAGATTTGTAGCAAAATTTGTACATAAAAAACCTCAGACAATAGCTTGAATTGATCATTTGGGAAGCTTAATCTTATAGTACCTTCACCTTTGATAGCATGTGGGCTATTGTCACCAAGGTGAACATACTTTTTAGTATTGTAAGTTGTATAGGACTAGAAGCAATCAATTTGACTAGTTCTATATAGCCATGACTAGTCTTATACAACCATGACTAGTCCTATACACAACTTAGAGGTTGTGTCTCTTTTGTTATACATGGTATTCAGGTTATCCTAGACTTCTTTCGATGTTTGAGTTTCAGATATCATGAGCTAACTCTAGGATAACCTAAACACCATGTATCATGTATCCAGATCCACTCAAACACATACTTGCACATCTTATATACAAACAAAGCTCAATATGGTAGAATAAGAAAATCTTAAAACAACCCACATCGAATTAGAAGCCAACACAGAGTCAAGAGCAGTCATCGAATCCACAAACAAGAAAAAAGATGGTCTACAAGCATTGTAAAGCATACCAACTACGAGATTCAAGATTGTAGGCTAAAAGCCAAGAACAACAATAAGAAGCAATTAAATAAACATGCAAATGCAGTTGCAAAAACATCTCATACTCCCAATCAAGAAGTGGATGAAGATGCATTCATGACCAACCATTACAACACATCAGAAGACAGCTCATAGTTTCTTGTATCCAGGTCCACTCAATATCCAGATCCACTAGTCCTATACAACCATGACTAGTCCTATACACAACTTAGAGGTTGTGTCTCTTACGTTATACATGGTGGTCAAGTTATTCTAGACTTCTTTCGGTGTTTGAGTTTCAGATATGTGGCCGATTTGCGTATTTGAGATGTTGAGAATGATCAACATGAAGTTTTTTATCATCTTTTAGCTTCCACTTGGAGATTGCTTCATCGTCTTCTTCATGTCTAACCTATCAAAAAAAGTGATTTTTGAGGACCTTGAATAGATCTACCATGACCTACATGCATGAGAAGTTGCGCACTATTAAATCACTCATGATCAACTCAGATCTTGATGAGTTATCAAATATAATTTGAATCTAGACAAGAGCTCTTGTAAACAAAAGTCAATCATCATCCAAAGTTAAGCAAGTCTCATGCATATCTTTCAAAAAACTAAGTAAATCTCATTATGGAAGAGCCAAACAAGCACCTAGCTTTCAGGTAGAGAGATAGAGCAACTAAGCTCTCGAGTAGAGAGAGAATAGATAAACTCCACATCGCCAAGACAAAAATTTGATTAACTCTCAAAAATCACAAGTACAATGAAACTCCACATCCCTATAGTGATAGCGCCTCAAGCTCCTACTCCATTTAGCATGTGGTGATCTCTACAAATAATCGTATCCATGATTTACACATCTAAATTTAATTGGACCTCAAAAGTCAATGTGCTGAGGTTTTGACCAATGGTGCACCAATTGCAATTTTGCATTTCCACACTCTAGGACATGTGTCCACACCTCATAGGAATCGATATGGATGTTTAATTGCCTATTCCAAACATGCATTTGGATTTGTACAAGTCATGATCTGAATGCCGAAGAGGATGTGGTGAGGGATGAAAAAGGAAAAAAAAATTGCTAATAAATCACATTTATTATCTTCCCATTATTTCGGGGCAAGATTATTTAAAAAATTGAGTGACCAACTTGGAGAATCAAAAGATTATGTAGGAGCTGCAGGAAGACAAGAAAATGAGTTTGGTCCAAGAGCCATATCAAAAAATATGAGAAAATGGATTCAACATGAGAGGGACGTCATGCGAGATGCATATCGGGCAAACAAGTCAAAGCTCGCATGGTGCTCCAAAGCAGATTGGAAGGCATGGAAGGACGAGGCCAAAGATCCAAAAAAATATCGCATGCAGAAGGACGTTGCGGTGAGTAGGATGGCCTCTGGCATTGGGAATCCAAAATTGGGATCAAGTGGAAAGGCAGGCCTAAAGGCCCAAATGGTATGTAACTAGCTCATTTATATTCTACAATTCATTCTTTAATGCCATCACATAGGGATCTATTTTTTGTGACTCAATTTTAACTTGCCTAACATTTTTACTATTTTTATAGCTTCACGACTTCGTACGCCATCCCACCAAGGCTGAATATGAGATTGCATTCCGCACATCATATGACATTTTAGTGGTAGTGCTAGCCCATCAAGGCATCCACCCCGTAGTGAGTTATATTCTTTACTGTATCCATCAAATTTATTTATTGTTATATATAATCGGTAGATTGATTGGTGGTCGAAAACTTATTATTTTCATTTTCTTTGTTTGTATTATATGGCACTTATGGGAGCAACATTGGATTGGAAAGTAATCTATCTTCATAATGTCATACCTCAGTTCCAAGGTAGAAATGTAGCTCACCCAAATCCTTCATCTTGAGTTGCACTTTACATTGTCTGGCATCTTATCACAACTTCTAAGTGATAATCAAATCATCCACATCTATGAGCAAAGTAATGTGATCATCCTTGTGCAAGATATAGAAGTTAGAATCACACTCACTTTGGATAAATCCATAATTAAGAAAAAAGCTATTAATACGAGCATACCAAGCTTAGGTGATTATTTCAAACCATAAAGAGCTTTATTCAATCTAAAATTGAATGAGCTCCAATTTCATGTGAAGAAGGACACTAAGATATATTGTAATAATAAGGAGGTTTTGTATTTGTAAATAATGGGCTATTTGAAAAAAGACAAAGCATACAAAGATTAAGTATCATTATGTGAGAGAGCTACCTAAAGCAAATTGTATTAAACTCTTGTGATAATTGATGAATGCTTCTTCTTGTATGGAAAGATGTGGGGGAGAACAAATATCTTCTTTGATAAGCTTGGCAATAAGATTATCTCAATGTAACAAAGTGAATGGAAAAGATGAATTTTAAGATTCAAGACTTGATGCACTTAAAATGTTCTCAAATATGTACATGTAGACAATGAATTCTTTACATAAGGGGCATTGGAAAGTAAGCTTGAATCTACAAAAACATTGACCTTCACTAGGCTTATTTTCAAAGCTATACAACATCAACATTTGAAGACATGCATAGTTCAACCTCATTTTTCGTGTATACAAAATGAGCATTGATTGGGGTTGCATTATCTTTATTAAGTCTATCCATATGCTTAAGTAGAATCAAGCTTTAATTTTAAATGTAATGAAAGCTTTTCAATGAGAGGACTACACTTTGAAAATTTGAGGGTTATACTTACACAATTGGTACTACATATCTCTTATTAATAGAATTTAGGCACTTACTTGCCATGCGCTACAATGGAATGATAATATTATTTTATCAAAAAAAGGCATATTAAAGTTTGATGATATGAACTTCACGCCTTTTTTTTTTCATTTTACTTAAATGAAATGATTCTAACTTACATTTTTTATTCACATAGATAATTTGTCATCATCCAAACAAATGTACACACAACTATTATTATTTGTTTCACAATTCTTTAAAACCACATATTTACCTTGGGAATTTTTTGTCCAAAATCTCAATTTGAGATTTGTTAATATCACAAATCTTGGGTTATAGCTTGGCAATCTTTTCAAATGTGATTACCTAGGCCCACATGTCCAATACCCTTTGGTAAAAAAAATGTGTTTATTGATATTTATAGGCGAAATGATATGTCGTACTTGATACTTCAAGATCACTTGAAGATCCCAATCTTTAAGATAAGTTCTCTCTTTTTTCAATGGATTTCCAATATGAAAATGTCACATGGGACCATGTATTACCTCATGTTCTCCAGTGAAAATGATGACATAAAGTCATGATATCGTCTATCAAATTTCAATTAAAATATGCAAAATGATGCTAAGTTGTCTAGATTTTATTTAGTGAAAACATACCAAATTTCTTTGAAAAGGGCAAAAGGAATATAGGAGTGATGTAATGCATAGTTTTATGATTAATCTCTTATTTGGCTAAGTTTCTATCAATGTGTCTCCTCACATCACATTTCAAAAAAAGAGCTCACTTCATTCATTGACTTAAAGCCAACCAACAATGACAGACAATGTTACTTCCAACTTATATTATATTCAAGCTTAACTATGGATATGTGTCTTGATTGTTGACGATGCATCTTTTGACCAATGAATATCTATGCCATACTTGAATGTTTGAGTATCTACAAAATAAATCAAAATTTATAAAGTAATCCAAAGAAAATTTGAATTTAAAAACTTGAAGTTTTCTAGAAGAATAACTATAGGGAGGTGCACTATGGTTTTTCTATGGTACTATTTTGTATCACTTGAATATAAAATGAAAATACTTCTAATAAAACTTAATAAATGTCATAGACAAACACAACTAGTAGATGTTGTAAGTTTTTCTATCAAAACAATCAAGGTAAAACTATGCATCATAGACAAACACAACTAGCACATGTTGTAAGTTCTCTGATCAAAACAATCAGGGTGAAAATTTTACATCACATAAATCATATGAGTATTATAGTTGTTGCATATAATCATCAAGAAAATGCTTGTTTGCAGGCACATCTCCTACTTTTTCTATGTACGTGCTCTATTAGACTCTCTCATTTCAGGCTAGGATATGCTTACATTGATATTGTTCTAATCTTCAATAGTTGTATTTAATCTACTAGTTTAGCCTTCACATCCACATGAACATTTTGCAAATGCTAAAGTGACAGTTTGTGACATGTGAGAAATTGTCAAAAGTTGGCAAATCTAGCGTGATCAAACCATGTAAATTTGTACATAGGTGGGTCCATGTTTTCACGTGTGTAGGCTACCCTAGATAGGCTAGATATCATTCATAGGGTTAGTTAGGGTTTTTTGGTTATAATTCCTAAATTATAGGGCCAAATTCGTTGAATCATGGAGGTATTTGGCAAAACTCTAGGGTTAGGTAAGATTGACATTTTAGGGCAAAAAGAATCAATCAACTTCCTTATTACATGCTGGATTTTCACCTAACTCGTGTGGAAGGAAGCCCTTTTGTACATACAATCCATCTCTCATATTTTGAGAGCAAAATGGCAATTTTGAACTTCTTCGCTATATGTCTTGTGTTTTTGTGTTTGTATTGCAATCAAAACTTAATTACTATATTTCTCTGATAATAGGCAATACTGGAGGCTGTACCACACGTGTGTGGGGTCGGATTTCCATATTTAATCAATCTATTTGATTGCTTTTGGTTGTAAGATTCTAGTTTATCATCTAGATCAAGATTTGGTGACTAGTTTTGCATTTGATAGGTGTGTCAATCAATCAATCACTCTTGGAGCTTTAAGTAGGCTCATTTATGGTCTAAAGTACTGTACTTTCAACATTATAGAAGTCACACCTTCTCAAAAAGCTACAATTGTGTTTGAGAGAATTTACATTGGCATTTAGGAGTTGTCTTATAAGTCAAGGACGTAGATCAGCCTCTTGACCTATTTAGATCATTTTGCCCAAGCTTATCAACTTATGGAGTTTCTAGGTACTTGCCAAAAACCTAGATCTAACTTGACTAGATTTGGATGAAAGCATGTTTGATGACTGGGCTGAAGGTTTTTGAATAATCCAGATTTGGAATCTAGGAAAAGCCTTTGGCGACTAGTCTGGCCTTGTAACGATTTAGCCTTCCTTCAGCGTCGTACTTCGTCTTGAATATCCATTTGCATGGAATTGGGTTTTGATCCTTTGGCAACTCAGTGAGTGTCCATGTTTGATTCTCCATAAGAAAATAAAATTTGGTGTCCATCGTTGCTTTCCACTGGTCAGCATTAGGAGTAGACATCGCCTCAGCAATTGTGTTTGGCCAGATCATCCATAAATCTGGATGAAGGCTGTCTGGACCTATTCGACCTCCTAGGTTGAACTCCAGTCCTTTGATGTGGGTTGACTCGTTGAGGTTCTGACTCATCGTCTAAGTCAAAATCAAGATTCTGCAGTTGAATCTCTGAGTCGGAATTATCAACAACTTTTCCTTTGTAGTCAAGAAACTGGTCTTCCACAAAAATGACATCTCTAGTGGTGAATGCCTTCTTGGTATCCAAATTGTAGAGCTTGTATGTCTTGTGGTTTTGGGAATTTTTTATGAAGATCGTTTTCTTACTCTTGTCATCTAGCTTTGTCCTTAGATCCTTAGGGTTTAGAGCGAAAGCGATGCATTCAAACACTCGAATATGTTTGAGTGATGGTTTCGATCTTGTCCACACCTCATAAGGTGTCTTGCCATTTCGGGCTTTGGTGATGGATCGATTTTGTAAGTAGGCAGCTGTAGTAACAGCTTTTGTCCATAACTTCTTTGGAAGAGAGGCATGGGCCATCATGCTCTTGGCACTTCTGATGAGTGTCCGGTTCTTCTGCTCAGCTACACCATTGGACTGAGGTGAGTAGTTGGTTGTATGTTGTTGAAGTATTCTGTTGGCCTTGTAGAACTCCTTGAATTCTGTGGAGATGTACTCTCCCCCTCCATCTGTGCGTAGAGTCTTGATCTTCCTCTGGGTCTGATTTTCTGCAGATGCCTGGAACTGCTTGAAGAACTTGAATGCTTCGAATTTGTTCTTCATATAGTAGGTTACAATCCTTCAAGAGAAGTAGTCGATGAAGGTTAGAAAATAGAGAGCTCCCCTTGTGGAAGCAGTCTGCATCTGGCCACAAATGTCGCTATGTACAAGGTCAAGAAAGCTGTTGGATGTATGAACAGAGTCTGAACTGAAGGGACCCTGACTGTTCCTTCACCTTCGATTGAATGCGATAAGTTGTCTCCCAGTTGCACAACTCGAGAGTGGGTGAAAGACTCGTAGTCTTTGAACCAGTACATGTGTTGAGTTGCTCCAGAGTCTAGATATCAAGAATCGATATCCTGTTGTTTACCGAATTTGGTTATGAAATCAACTTCATCTTCTTCTTATTGTTGTTGTTGATTTGAGTGACTGGTTGTAGCACTATGTGCTTGTTGTTGGAATTGCTTCTTCTTTTCATTGGTTGCAGCACTACGTGTTTGTTGTTGGAATTGCTTCTTCTTTTCATGACCAATCCTCTTATAGTATCTGCAGAATAGTTTTTGCAAAGGTTGGAATGATAAAGAGCTTGAATTCAATCCTGGACCGGAATTTGGTCCAGATTACATATTGTTCCCTTTGTCAATAGAGCTTGACTTTGTAGATCTCTTGGATCTAAGCTTCTGATTTTTTGAATACAGAGCTTGAGGATCCGATCCTGAGCCTGAGGAAGATGCTGATCTTCTGATCTCCTCTTGTAGGAGTAGCGAAATTACTCTTGATAGAGTGACGTGCTCCTAGGTAGGAATTTCCATTACCCAATTTTTGTAGGCTGCAGGTAGACTCGATAATAGAGTCATGTGTGCATCGGAATCTTCTATGACTGAGCCAGTTCCAGTTATCTACTCCATAAGATTTTTGAAAGTGTTGAGGTGACTCGAAACACTATCTGCTTCAGACATTCTAAGGTTGAAGAATTTCTTCCTCAGATGGAGCTTGGATGTAACGTCTCTAATGTCGTAGAGAATTGCTAGGATGTTCCATGCATCCTTAGCTGTCTGAGCAGCACGTATGTGGCTGATCTGAGTGTCCTTTATGTTGAGGGTGATCATGGCAAATGCTTTGCCATCGCTCAGTCTCCACTTGGTGATGATGGCTGCATCACCATCTGGTTTGAGTTCTGTGCCATCAATGGTGTCCCACAGTTCTTTGGCTAGAAGTATAACCTTCAATTTGAATTTCCAGATATGGTAGTTATCTCCATCGAGTTTGTCAATGAGAGATGAACTGGATAACGGATCCATTCTGGTTGGACTAGATCGTTGGTAGAAACAACGATTGTCTGAATACTGTTGGTTGCGTGTTTGCTAGAAAGACGTCTTGCTAGAAACAAGACTGATAATCTGCAGTAAAAATGCAGATTACTAAAATGTCTACTCTGATACAATGTCGAAAATCGGTGGGCGTGAGCACAGCGGAGGTTTGGTTGCTCAGAGCGTAGGTGTGTAGGAACAAAAAAGTAGAAGAATTCATATAGTTTGCTCAAATGAATGACGCAATAGTGAGACAAAAATTGTACTCTAATAATAAAATATCAACAATGAGTACAATCGCTTGAAGTAATAACTTCAGCTTGCTGAGCGTGATAACGCTGGCTACATATAACTTTGATTGAAAGACAATTTTCAAAGATTGACACTTACATAGCTTGTTTCAGCTAATATAGAAATTTACAAGAGAGGAAATATCTTACAAGCCTTTAAGGCTATTTATGCCAGTCTTTGCATATGTACAAAATGTTGGTAACCGTCAACCGCCTTTGGGATATTTGTTTTGTGAAGAATTGAAAAAGATTATCTATGTTAGATATAGGGGTCTTATGTTTTTTACATCAAGCATCTAGGTGTAGGATGTTGATAGGAATAAATTTGGCATAGATGGCAAATTATGCATTTCCACTTGTAATGCCACTATTGAGCCAAAATAGAGTAAGAGGCTAAACACTTGCTAATTAGAGTGTAGACAAGTGTCAAATTTTTGTTTGATGAATTCCAAGAGGTCCAATAGGATATAGAGGTGGAACCTTGTGAGGTCCAATAGGAAATTGAGGTGTGCTTGAATATAGTCCAATAGAATTAAGAGGTGCATAGATCAATGATCCAATAGGATCAAGAGGTGACAAAATGTGGTCCAATCATAGTTAAGCATAGTGGTAGCTCGTGGACCTACTAGTATCATTGTACTCCTCATTTTGAAATCAATTGATTTGGTGATTTCATGGATTTTGTGAGTTATTGGATTTCTAGATTTCTCTCTCTACCCGAGAGCTCTTGATGCATTTTCTCTCTCTACCCGAGGAGAGCAGCTTGTTTTTACTTAGATTATTTTTTGAATGCTTCCCACACGTGTGAGTGAGAGTTGGAAGTGATTGAATGCATGTAGTAGTGTGTTTTTGTCATAGGATTCAAGATTGATCTTGAATCTCAATCTAGTCTTGATCTTGGTGCATCTACACACCTTAGGAGATCACAAGTACATGTAGTGGACAGTCCACACGTGTGAAATTCAACATGGTATCAGAGCCTACCTAAGGTTACCATGCATTTTAATCCATCTAAGTAAAAAAAAATTTCATCAATGTTGAGCTAGAAGTTGTCAAGGCCCATTTTCCTAGCTATCTTGTTCAATCTTGGATCAAAAGAGATCAAAAGGACATTGATTGAGTCTGACCTGGTACTGTACGAAATCAGGTGCTCAGACACGTGTGAGGAACATCCAATTTCAGTTTGGAAGTTCTCTCTCATGTTTGATCTATTTATCTTGCTTGATAGCTTGTTTTGAAGCTATTTTTGTCTAGTTTCTGTTGCAATCAGTTTCATTCCATTTGATTGAGCCAATCAAAAGTTATAAGCTTTTGAAGAGGGTTAGGTAGGGCACCTAGACCTGGGTGGACACATTTGGTTTGGTCAAGAGATTGCTTGGTTGATCCAAAATCACAGTTGTATGCTTGCCAATCTCATCTATATGTGATCTAGGCACTGTTTTGAGATCTTAGCCATTTTGTTTCATGCAATATCATTGTATTTGAGTCAAATTTGGTTTCTTAGTGTATTTCACACATGCTAAGAGTGTTGGATCCTAACTTTGCCTATACTCCATCATTTGATGTGAAATAGATCTTGTTTTAGAGAGATTTGTGAAGCTAGTGAGAATCAATTCACAAATTGTTGTAAGATCTTTCATAGGAGGAGATAGTACTCAATTATTGGATCCTATTGAAAGTGTGTAACAACATTTATTGTTCATCATTTGAGTTTTCTTCACTTCAAATGTCTTCAATGGGTTCATCCTTGTTGGAACCAAGTGAAAGATTGACCACTTCAAATTATTCAATTTGGAAAATGAGGATGGAGTCCATCTTGATCCTTCAAGACGTGATGGACATAGTTCTTGTCCTTGAAGAAGAACCACAAGTTCTTCAAGAGGTTCAAAAATACAAAAAGAGAACTAGGATGGCTCTCCACTACATTAAGATGAATGTCTCTAATGAGATATTGAGGGAGATAGGTACTTGTACAACAGCCAAAGAAGCTTGGGATTGTCTCAAGACTATCTATGAGGCTAAGAATACCTCTAGGCTTCTCACTCTTAGGAATCAAATCTTTCAAAGTAGCCAAAAGAGTGATGAGAGTGCATCTAGTTATGTTTTGAGAGTAAAAGATATTCATAGAGAGCTTGCTTGTATTGGTGATTCCATCAATCAAAATGAGCTAGTTCAAGTCATTCTTAATGGCTTGAGAGGTGAATTTGATAATCTTGTCCAATCCTCTGCCATTAAGGAGGAGCTACCAAGTTTGGAGGCTCTCCAAAGTGTGCTAATTTCAGAAGAATCAAGACAAGAGTACAAGCTCTTGAGGATGGACAAGCTTTCTCTCACTCATAATGATGGCAAAGCTCTCTTTGCCAAGGATAAGCACAAAGAGAGGAGCAAGAACCAACATCAACAATCCTCAAGCAAGGACAAAGTCAAATCCAAAGACAAAGATGAGGAGGAAGATGATTCCTCTAATGCTTCATCATCCAAGCTCAAGAAGAAGAAGAAGATCAAGTGCTTTTATTGTGGCAAGAAAGGTCATTATGCCACCAATTGCTTCAAAAAGAAGAATCAACTCAAGCAAGCCAATATTACCAATGAGAAGGAAGACACTATTGCAAGTGATGGAGAGGGATCTCTTATGGTCTCTAGTTTCTCATCTACTCCTTTCAAGAAGGACGGCCTATGGTATATTGATAGTGGAGCCTCTTCACATATGTGTAGCTCCAAGGACTCTTTCTCTTATATTGCACCTTATGATGGAGTGAAGAAATCAATATACACTGCAAATGATTTTGAATGTCCTATTGAAGTCATAGGAAACATTCCCTTGAAGCTTGCATCCTCTAAAGTTCTTTCTCTCTCTAGAGTTCTTTATGTACCTAAGCTTACCAAAATTCTTATTAGTGCTGGCCAATTGCTTGGTAATGGCCTTGATGTAAAATTCAATGTTGATACTTGCACTATCAAGAAGAATGATGAGATACTTGCATTAGGATCTATATTTGGTGGCATCTATAAACTAGATCCAAATGAGTATGTGAATGCTTGTAATGTTGCTCTTGTGAACAAGCTCTCTATGGAGGAATTATGGCATAGGAGGTTGGGACATCCCAACTACAAATCCATGCTCTCTATGATCAAAGAATCCAAAGCTATTGGCTTGCCAAAGTCATTCTCCAAGAAGATCAAGCCTTGTGAGGCTTGTGCTATTGCTAAATCTCACAAAAAGCCATTTACAAGATCTTCTATCAAAAGCAAGCATCCTTTGGAGTTAATCCACTCGGATGTGCATTTCTCATCAACTACAAGCAAGGGAGGAGCCACTTGTTTTGTTACTTTCATTGATGATTACACAAGATTCACTTGGATATATCTTCATGCTTCAAAATCTATGGTGTTTGATCATTTCCTTATTTTCAAAGCTTATGTAGAGAAGCAACTCTCATTCAAGATTAAAGCTCTTAGAAGTGATGGAGGTGGTGAATATATCTCCAATAAATTTCAAGATTTTTGTGAGCTTGAAGGCATTAAAAGAGAGTTTTCTTGTGCCTACTCTCCATCTCAAAATGAAGTGGCCGAGAGAAGGAATAGATCTCTATGTGAATGTGCAAAATCTATGAGAATTGAGGCATCTTTGCCCAAAGATTTTTGGGGAGAAGCCATTAATTGTGCAAATTATCTTTGCAATAGGCTCCCACATATAGCTCTTGGAGGAAAGTCACCATATGAAATTTTATTTTTGAAGAAGCCTAAGGTTGATCACCTTAGAGTTTTTGGATGCTTATGCTTTGTCCATATTCCCTTGGAAACAAGGAAGAAGGAAGATCCTATGCATGCAAAGGGATCATGGTTGGATACTCATCCACCAAGAAGGCCTATAGAGTCTTTATACTCTCGACTTCTCAAGTTATTGAAAGTAGAGATGTTGTCTTTCATGAAGATCAACACTCATCATTTGAAGAGGCCGAGATCAAGAAATCTATGGATGCATCATCAATTATTGATTTTGAAGACAATCATGATGTGATGGGGTCGAGATTTGAAGAAGACTCTCCTCGGATTTTTTCACCAAGAAGATCCATGAGAGATAGATCCGAGCCTAAGAGGCTCTCATATGTTGACAAAGGCAAACAAGTGGATCTTGATTCCACTAATTATGTTTTTTCATCAAGGATTCATCAAGGATGAAGATTTTAAGATATGTATCTTCATCTTGTGATTATGGTCTACTCTATAAAAGTGAAGATCTATCCGTTATTGGCTACTCGGATTCGGACTTTGCAAGTGACAAGATGGATCGAAAGTCTATTAGTGCATACACTATCTTTCTTGGAGGCAATCTAATATCTTGGCTTTCCAAAAAGCAAGATACTATATCTCTCTCTTCATGTGAGGCCGAGTACAAAGCACTCACTACAACTACCAAAGAAGTGCTTTGGATCAAGAGGTTATTAATGGAACTAAAGTGCATCAAGGAGGATGATCTACCAATGATCAAGTGTGATAACATCTCGGCCCAAGCTCTTGCCAATAATCCCATATTTCATGCAAGAAGCAAGCACATAGAAGTGGCACACCATTTTGTGAGAGAAAAGCTTATTGGAGGAGAAATCTATTTGGAGCATGTCAACTCGTCCTCTTGTATTGCCGATCTACTCACCAAGCCTTTGAGCAAAAGTGCTTTCATCAAGCATAGATCTAATCTTGGAGTTATATCAAGATCAATGCTCAAATCTTCATAGATAATTTTTTAGGAGGAGTGTGAAGAATTGAAAAAGATTATCTATGTTAGATATAGGGGTCTTATGTTTTTTACATCAAGCATCTAGGTGTAGGATGTTGATAGGAATAAATTTGGAATAGATGGCAAATTATGCATTTCCACTTGTAATGCCACTATTGAGCCAAAATAGAGTAAGAGGCTAAACACTTGCTAATTAGAGTGTAGACAAGTGTAAAGTTTTTGTTTGATGAATTCCAAGAGGTCCAATAGGATATAGAGGTGGAACCTTGTGAGGTCCAATAGGAAATTGAGGTGTGCTTGAATATAGTCCAATAGAATTAAGAGGTGCATAGATCAATGATCCAATAGGATCAAGAGGTGACAAAATGTGGTCCAATCATAGTTAAGCATAGTGGTAGCTCGTGGACCTACTAGTATCATTGTACTCCTCATTTTGAAATCAATTGATTTGGTGATTTCATGGATTTTGTGAGTTATTGGATTTCTAGCTTTCTCTCTCTACCCGAGAGCTCTTGATACATTTTCTCTCTCTACCCGAGGAGAGCAGCTTGTTTTTACTTAGATTATTTTTTGAATACTTCCCACACGTGTGAGTGAGAGTTGGAAGTGATTGAATGCCTGTAGTAGTGTGTTTTTGCCATAGGATTCAAGATTGATCTTGAATCTCAATCTAGTCTTGATCTTGGTGCATCTACACACCTTAGGAGATCACAAGTACATGTAGTGGACAGTCCACACGTGTGAAATTCAACATGTTTGTCTAGCTGTTTTAGGGTTGCTCATCTATTGGCGAAGTCGATCAGCAAAGATGCGAAAAAGCCAAAAAAGCTGAAGGTGCTTTGAAAATGATTTCTAAGGTATTCTTGCCACTTGGACAGTGTGTCTCATTTTTTGATGTGTGTCTAATATATATATATACATATATATTATATAGACATAAGGGTCTGGGCCGGACGCGGACTTTTTGCGTCCGACGTCCGGACCCGGAGACGTCTGACCCTTGGACCCGGGGTCGGATGCGTCCATTTTATTTCAATTTATATATATATATAATAATTTAGACATGCATGTCCAGGCCAGACACAACGTTTTCGCATCCGGTGTCCGAGACCCGGACGTGTCCTCCAAAGCATCCATTTTTTTATTAAAAAAAATACTAGCAATAAAATACACGTAAATAGATATTAAAAAAATAAATAAAATGTGTCCAGCCCCCGCTTCCTTATATATATAAGGAAGCCGGGGCTGGGCGCAAACACGCATCCGGACGTGGACGCGTCCACCCCGGGCGCAAATTTTTTTTTTCTTTGAAATACAGGCCCCTCCCCGCTTGCTCCCACATGCCCAAAAACAATTAAAAACAATTTTTCTCACCTTTTATACCCTCCGCCCCCCCCCCAAGAATTAATTATCAGGGGATGGACGGCCACTGCATGTCCATTTGGTTAGAAATAAAATGAAAAAGGTACCAAAATTTTTTGCAAAAAATCTACTCATTGCCCATGCCTCCCATAATTGAGATGGAGAGTGAATGGGCTTGAAAGAGCAAACAATTCTAACAGTTTAAACAAGCAGACTATCCCTCGTGCTTTGTTGCTATCTCTCTTTCTCTCTAGCAAGAAGATCAGGCATCGATTTATACTGCCGCATAGTCTTGGCAGATATTTGTGTGTGTTTAGTAGGTATGTTATTTGATATTTATCTCTCATAATGCAATGTCTGACACAGATGTTCGTCTTCGTTATTGGATGTGGTTTCTGGTTTCAACAGTGTAGATCTTAAGTGTGATGAAATCGACTTTTTTGCTTTATATATCCGCATAGTCTTGGCAGATATTTGCTTGTGTTCATATCCATCCCCTAGTGAATGCCAAACATGAATGCTCATTACAATACGTCCTTTATAAACTATGTATGTCTTTATCACTAATCTTTACTACAGAGTGGGGGCTACAACTCCGTCTAAAGTTTGGAATTCAAGCAATCTTTGGGAAAGGTCTCCCAGCAGCCCACTAGCATCTTTGGAATGGATGTATCACATGGCTCCCCAGGATCCGATTCATCTTCTATTGCAGCGGTAAGTGCCTTGGTGCCTTTTCAGCTTGTTTCCTTGTGAACTTTGTCGCTTTTCGAGTTCAGGGTTTTCTAGTACAAAGTTGCTTAAGCGATTTATCTGGTTGTTATTTTATCTATAGCATGAAGTTTAGTTTTCCTCAAATATATATTACATCCAGCACTAATTGGATTGAGAAAAAGTGAGACGAGGATCCGCACTATATGAAGATGACTTCACAAGCTCATCCTCACTCTTAGGATGAGGGGTGAAACCTTGGCGGTCTAATAACTCTGATCTACGTATTTTGATACAAATAATTTGTTTATGGCTTTGTTGTTAAAAAGAATGTGCATCATATGAGGTCAACTAATACTGTCAAAAGGGATATTGTTGGATTGAGAAGAGAGCTCATTATGCCTGAGAGGTCCACATCTCTCTCCATATTGAGGATTTTGCTTAGAACTCAAAGGATTTGGCTTGGAACTTAGAATTGATTATGCAGATTATGAGGGTGCAAACTCAAGGTGCTTGTTGCCATTTCTGATAAAAACACTTACTAATTTCTATCACACTTTAGATTTATGGAAGAGGTCGAACTTTCTTCCTGACTAACTGAAGGCTCGTACTCTTCACCATCATCAGAATCTTGCTCAACAGTATATTTGATATCCTTCTTTTGGCAGTTTGTTAGCTCGCGCAGTTGCTGTGAGTGGCGTTGGTGATGAATCCATGGCTCTCTCTCTCTCTCTCTCTCTCTCTCTCTCTCTCTCTCTCTCTCTCTCTCTCTCTCTCTCTCTCTCTCTCTCTCTCTGACATTAAGTTGTCATTCATTTGCAATTAATGTCAGAGAGAGAGAGAGAGCCATGGATGTCATTTAAAGCTCCCCCCCATTTGTGGAGATGTGAAGAATTGAGTTGTGTCAACTAACACCTACAATTTGGTGCTTGTGTGGTGTGCATTCTCGATTCCATAGCTTGAGAAAAACAATTGCAACAAGATTGCTGCTCACAATTTTAAACTCCAAGGTGGTCCTTTGGAACTTCGATATTCTCTTTAGCAGGTAAATGAAACTCTCTCTCTCTCTCTCTCTCTCTCTCTCTCTCTCTCTCTCTCTCTCTCTCTCTCTCTCTCTCTCTCTCTCTCTCTCTCTCTCTCTCTCTCTCCCCCCTTGTGCTGTCTGTTGAGTTGCAAAGTAACCAAACAAAAGATCAACATTTTTACGTGTTTTGAGGTGCTTTGTGTGGTGTGCATCCTCGATTCTATAGCTTGAGGAAAACAATTGCAACAAAACTGCTGCTCACAATTTTAAACTCCAACGTGGTCCCTTGTGTTGTTTGTTGAATTGCAGAGTAACCAAACAAAGGGTTTACTTCCTCACGGAAGCCAGTCAAAGAAAAAGAGTAATCGCTCTTTTTGTCTCCCCTGATTTCTGACAGAATGCCCACAATAATTGAGACAAAACATAACATTTTTGTTGGATTTATCTCCTTTACTCTCCTAAATCCTATTTTAATCTACCTTCATTCATGCTGTATTTTTACTCATGTTGTCGCACAATCTGCATATTTACATGTAAAATAAGACATGCGAAAAAAACACGACTATCTTCATAAATACAAGTAATTTTTCACAGGCCAAAAAGGCAAAAAATGTGACACTGTGTTTTTACACATGATTTGTGACAGACGAAAAAGACGACACTGCCTTACAAAGTGTCGAAGGTGCCCTTACAGAAAAGTCAAGGCACCTTGTAAATCAAATCTTAAGACACTTGTCAGAGTGTCGCATTTTTTGCATCTTCACCAACGTTCATTTCAGCAAAAGCTGACGTCGCGGCCTTCTCACGCTCAACCCATGCAACTGTACTAACAGATTTGACAACGACAGTAGCCATTCACGATTTTTTACAGACATCACATCCACTTTGAATTTTTTTCATCTACACACATGTAAAGTTATGTATATATATATTGAATACCATTTTGTGTATTCAACTTGTGAGATAACAACGTGTGTGAAAATAATAGCATCGGAAGCTTATCAGAGATAGACAAAGTAGAGTGTAGTATCGCAAAACAATTTTTTCTTTGTCTACGGATTCGACCGTTCTTTGTGTTGTGCTGGTTTCTGGTCTGGCTTTGATTGCTTCGGGCCTTTCTTCTTCTTCTGCTTAGTCGTGCTCTTGTTGGTGTATAAGGCATGAGAATCAACTGAGGAACTTGAGACTTCGTTCCTCCGTGTGTCTTCCTACAACAACATAGTAATGACTCTCGAAAGAGTCAGTTCTGGATGAGTCGTGATGATCATCACCCAGCTGTCGTATGAGCTTGGCAAGCTTGTAAGCAGTTGCATCACTGCTTCTTGATCGTCTATGACAAATTCGACAGCGGCCATTTGCCTTAGCAGGTTCTTGAATTGATTAATGTGATTCTGTAGAGAATCACCATTCGTCATCTTGAGGGAGTAAAATTTCTTCCTTTGAAATAGCTTGGAAGCTATATCTCGCACTTCGTATAGTGTGCTCAAGATGTCCCAGACTTCTTTCGATGTCTGAGCCTCGAATACATGTCCGTGATGTTGAGGATGATGAGCACAAAAGCTTTTCCATCCTTCAGCCTCCATCTAGCGATTGTTGTTTCGTCTGCTTCGGGTTTCTCTTTTGCACCTGTAACAATGTCATACAATTCTTTAGCCATTAGTACAGTTTTCATCTTAAATTTCCAGAGATGGTAATTGGTCTTATCAAGCTTGTCCATGATGGGATTGGCTTTCCCTTGGGAATCCATGTGGAAGGATTAGTCTAAGTGATAGTAAAAACTATCAATGACTTAAGTATGAAAATCTAGTATAGAATTATAGAACAAGAAAACAATCACTCTATCGGCTAGTAGAGTCTTGTACTGTGGAAGCTTATCAGGCTACAAAAATGGCTCTGATACACATGTGTAACTGCATGCATGTATGGTGCATGTACTGCATGTCAACTCATAAAATTGCCTAGACATGTGTAGATCACATAAACTACTTTGCATGTTGCATGCACTGATTGCATGTGGCTTGCATGCATACAGTAAGACTTTGCATGCTATCTAAACATCTGCATGTCATCATAATTGAACCTATCTAACTCAAATCCGAACTACACTAGAAGGATATGTGTTCAATTCACACTCCTTATATGTACAACATGAAATCTAGTGAAAATTATCATGGACATGACTCCAAACTCGAGATAAGAAGATAATATTTTAATAATTTTCACACTCCTCCTTAAAATTTATGTTCCTATCAACATAGATTTTGAAATTAGGCCAAGGTTAGACCTCATTTTCATAAAGACATTCTTGAGTAGAGGCTTGGTGAGAAGATCTGCAACACAATCTGAAGATGAAATATGCTCCAATGAGATCTCTCTTCCAATGATTTTTTCTCTTACAAAATGATGAGCCACTTCAATATGCTTGCTCCTTGCATGAAAGACTAGATTATTTGCAAGAGCTTGAGCAAAAATGTTATCTTTCTTGATAATTGGTAAATCTTCATCTGCATAACACTTAAGCTCCAAAAGTAGCCTTTTGATCCATAAAACCTCCTTTGTTGTGGTTGTAAGAGATTTGTATTCAGCTTCACAAGATAATAAGGAAATAGTTGCCTACTTCTTTGACAGCCAAGAAACCAAATTCCCTCCAAGAAATATAGTGTAAGCACTTGTGGATTTCCTATCCAACCTGTCTCTTGCAAAATCTGAATCTGAAAAAGCAATCAAAGTCAGATCTTCTCCTTCATGGTATAGTCAATAATCCAAGTTAGAAGATATATAGCTCAAGACTCTTTTAGCCAACTTCCAATGATACAACTTTGGATCCTGCATGTGTTGACTTAGCTTATAAACACAAAAGCTTAGATCAGGCCTAGTCACTGTTAACCAAATAAGTGAGCCAATAAGACTCCTATAATGAGTGATGTCCTCAAAGGATTTTTCATCATCTTTAATAGGAACTTTTACAGTGTGCTCCATAGGTGTATTTATGCCTTTACAGTTCTCCATATGAAATTTCCTGGCCATGGAAAGTGCATATCTACTTTGGCTTATAAATGTATGACCTTTCCAAAAATGTATTTCAAGGCCTAGAATATAGTGAAGAACTCCTCAAGTCCTGCATTTTAAACTCAGTACCAAGTGCATGCTTAGTTTCTTCAACTAACTTCTCACTGTTCCCACAAAGAATGATATCATCTACATAGATGAGAAGAATAATTACAACGCTATCTACAAAATTATAATACAGAGAAGGGTCATATTCACTTAGACAAAATCCGAGTGATATGAGATAAGAATTGAGCCTTGCATACCAAGACCTTGGTGCCTGTTTCAGTCCATACAGACTTTTGAACAAAAGACAAACTTTTGATTCATCGCCTTCACAAAACCTGGAGGTTGCTCCATATAAATCTACTCCTCAAGGTAACCATTGAGAAATGCATTAGAAACATCAAACTGGAACATACTCCATTTGTGAAAACATGCAAGAGAGATGAGTATTCGAATTGTTACCATCTTTGCAACTAGTGCAAAGGTATCTTCATAATCAAGGCCTTTAATCTGTGAGTAGCCTTTAGCACAAGGTCTTGCTTTATACTTATTGATAGATTCATCATGATTATACTTGATTCTGAATACCCACTTACATCCGATCACATGCATGTTGTTTGGTGGCTCCACAAGCTCCCATGTGTTATTTGACATCAAGGCTTCAAATTTTTGGGTCATTGCTTCAACCCACTCCTTGGATTGAAAAGCTTATTGGACATCCTTAGGCTCTTCATCTGATATAAAAAGTGCATCATGGGATCTTCTTGGTGTGGTAGCTTGAATCTACTCCTCCTCAAGCCTCGGCCTCACCTCTTCTTGAACAGCATCAAGGTTGATGATTGATCTTGCATGAGTCTCTTTGATCTGAACATCATCCAAGTTAAATTTCTGATCTTCATGGAAGACCACATCTCTACGAACAACATTTTTGTCAGTAGAGGGCAAATAAATCTTGTATGTGGGGGGGGGGGGGGGGAGTGTTGGATTTATCTCCTTTATTCTCCTAAATCCTATTTTAATCTGCCTCCATTCATGCTGCATTTTTACTCATGTTGTCGCATAGTCTGCATATTTACATGTAAAATAAGACAGGCGAAAAAAACACGACTGTCTGCATAAATACAAGTAATTTTTCACAGGTGAAAAAGGCGAAAAGCGTGACACTGTGTTTCTACACGTGATTTGTGACAGGCGAAAAAGACAACACTACCTTACAAAATGCCGAAGGTGCTACCGAAAATCGCATAGAAACAGTCCGCCACATACGGCTGGACACTATCTAGTCTTAGCATTCCTACAAATCCTCCACTGACTCCTCACCCTAGTCAGGTGCATTGTTCTCTTGCTCTCGCTCTGCCTCCTTGTTAGCCCAACAAATTCACACCCTTTCCCTGACCATGGCCAGCTGCTGTGCAGTGAAGTTAATTCCAATCCGCTACCCCTCATCCCCCTCGACAGCGGGGGCAAGGGGCTCCGGCTCCGGGTGTCTCAGCCGAGCCATCTGGTCCCTAACGCCGGACACCCATTTAAAAAAAAAAAAAATTGGGCGCATCCGACCTTGTGCCCAATGACCGCACCTGGGCCGGACCTTGATGTGTGAGATATATATATATATATATATATATATATATATAGAGAGAGAGAGAGAGAGAGAGAGAGAGATTTTTGGGATGTGAGATCTTACTACTGGACATTTCTTTGTTCTCTGTTCCTGTCGCATTCCCAGAAGATCGTTCAACACAGCAAATCTAGCTAATATTGCAGGTGATTACGCAGGATATAGATTAGCTTGCACATGCCCTGGTAGCGATGCGTGTTGTTCAATCTACTCTCGTGATGCATCTATTGGGTATATATATATATACCGTCTTTTGTTTTGAGCTCTGATGTGCAGCTAGCAGCTGAGAGAAGTGCAGAAGTTTTCCTACCAAACTAGTACTCTTTGTAGTGCAGTCAGTCTTATCTTTTGTTTTGATTTGCAGTCGACTGAGAAGACTCACAAGTTTCCTATCATAAGACTCTTGAAAGTGGATCTTATCTTTTGATTTGAGTAGATCATGTTTGTTTTGTTATCTGGAGAGATCATCAGCCAGCCCAACACGTAATGAATGCAGCTTGATTACGTGATTCGAGTTTGAAGTATGATCAGCTAACCCACCACGAGATGAATGCTCGTATAGTGTTGCAGCTTAATAGTGCGTGTGGAGTTGGTAGACACTAGACACGGCGAAGAACTGTTTTATTAGATAATGATTCTCGTTTAGTGTCAAAGAGTTGACTATTGAAGCTTTTATTGCGAGAGCACGAGACTGATAGGAAAAGGTATCTTGCCAAAAAGGAGTAGTCTCGTTATAGATCCCAGGCATGCATAACGGTCACCTGAAATATAGTATGTCTACAAACAAATTTACAGCGGTAATCTTCAACCAGGCGACCATAGATAACACAGAGACTATCGCTGGTCAATCGCTATTTTCGCGCAGTATTCGTAATTTTTTCATCAGTGGACCGAAAGACTTCACAGCAATGAAGAGCATGTCTAGAGGATCGAGCAAGATCGTCGGCCTGATGAGCCCCGAGATGAAGGAAAGGTGGAGGCGAGATGAAAGACTATCTCAGAAGATGAAGAACAAGCAGTCAAAAAGGTCCACGCAGCATTCAGCATCAAAGTGCAGGATAAAACTTCCAAGACTCAGACTTTCTTTTGTTTCACCCTTAGCATTTGTACAGAACTTAAAGAAGGCATTGTCTGGGTTTGTGCTATCTCTCAAATCTTCCAAAAAAAGGGAGTACAAGAGCCACTATATTCCTAGACACTCAAGGCCGAGGTCGTCATTAGTATATTCCCCAGAACCAAGTAGGCCAGCGTCCTATCATCATGATGCGATTGCAGAATGTATTGACTTCATCAAAAGATCAACCTCTGCAGAATCCAGATTAATCTGCTGATCCGATTCTCATTATATTGATTCTGCTAAAGGCTGTACATAAATAAGAATGTATTGACTTCAACAAAAGATTAACTCATGCAGAATCCAGATCTGATGTTCACTATATCCATTCAGCTAAACACCGTCCAGACTCCAGAGTTTAAAATGTATTGACTTCTTCAAGAGATCAACTTCTGTAGAAACCATAATAATCTGCTGATCCCATGTTCACTATATTGATTCAGCTAGAGAGTGTGCAGAAACGAGAATGTATCAGCTCATGAGAAGATCAACTTCTGATTAATTTGCTGATCTGATGTTCACTATATTGATTCAGCTAAAGACTGTGCAGAAGTTGTCCGATGTTACAAATTACTTGTCCTTCTAGGGTTACATTTCGTGTTATCTTCTTCATCAAGGCGAGGTGGGATTGCCCGTGATGCCAGCTGTTGAATGACCCTGAAATATTCACTTGCTAGGCTAGAGCTTCGAGATGTGTATATTGCTGAAACGGAGTTGCTTCGTTTCATGTATGTGGCGAATGCCACAGCTTTGTATGAGGGTATGACATGCATACTCACACAATGTCGCAACCAAGTCTACAATGCACAGCTGAATCTGGATTCGATCCAGACTTAGAAGAAAAAATAGTTGGATCGTCCTTTAGGATAAGTAATTCAAATGCTTTGGTGCATAAGCTCCAGCATTCTGGATCTTGACACCGTGCCAGTTCTGTGAACTCTTGTGTATATCCACTTAAAAATCTGTTCATTACTACATAGGCTCTAAGCATGCTTATCATTGTATAGCTAAATTTGGATAAGTATAGTATCCTGATCCTTCATAGCCACTTCATTTTTCTTTGGTGTATTCAGTTTGGCTACATTATTGTCTATAATGTGGTTATTTTTCCATCCCTGAATTGCAAGATCTCAATAAATAATGTACTATGGATCATGTTGCAACTTTTAATAAACAATGTACTATGGAACATGACTTCAAATCAGTCTACTCTGCCCATGATGTACATGCCCAAAATTTTGGCAAGTCTTGCTAAGGCCAGTTAACATTAAAGGCCATGTTTCAAACCGGGCAGAATGATTCCCCACTAGGTCCCTCCCCACTCGCCCACTGGCTTCATGTCATGATGGTTTGGAGTGGCTCTTTATGTAGTCCACGGGGGTAGCACTTCTTGCCAGCCTTGCAGTTTGACAGCCGTATTGACCGTCAAACGCCATTTTGGCCGTAAAATACAGGCATCCTAAGAGTTTGGCCGTCATAGCAGACAGGGACATACAATTCAAAAACGTCATTTTGACATGCACCTTTGTTTTTTACTTGTATATATTCACAATAAATATATTATACACATCACTTGAAGCTTCATAAAAATTTCAGCACAAACTTTGACATTCATGATTCAACTTTCAGCCCTTCCAAGTTGGCGGCTCATCTTTGAAATTAGTACTTATCTCTAAACTATCAAATGTCATTTCAGATTTGAAGGTCAAATGGTTTTTCAAACCGTCACTGGAAAAAAGCATGACAGGCAGTCTAGACTGTCAAACTGCAAGGCTGCTTCCCGCAGATCATTCTAGGCACTTAATGGTTTGCAAGCACTTTTTTGGACTTTTCGAGAAGCCAAATTTTGGAATTTTTTGAAGAGATATAGTAGATCTCACGCACTAATGCCAACTAGTGAGATGTCAGAGGGAAAAATTCTTCACTACACCCGTCCTCCATCTCATGTCATTCATACGGGATGTATGCAAATGTGAAGAGTTAAATTTAGTATATTTTCACAAGCGCAAGCCCCTATTTCAAAATCCTAGCATTAAAGAAATTATGAGCCTGAAAAGGGCCCTAAAAGAAATGCAAGTAGCCGGGAGAAAAACAATAAAAAATTGATTAAAATATTTTTCATATCTCAAAACCCACTTTTGCATTTTTAATAGTGAAGATGCAAAAGTGGATTTTGAGATATGAAGAGGCCAAAGCTCATAGAACAATTGCTTGAGCCACATTTAGGAGAGGGCATAGAAGACAACCATAACCATATGACCTTGCTCTTCTCCCCAAAGACATGGTGCTTGGTTGGCTACGTGATGCCCTTAGACAAGCCACAACAAACAACGAGAAAGTAACAAAGAGAGAGCGGGAATTTGCAAGGGGGTGCGAATATCATGTACGCTATGTAAATCATTCACATGTTTAACTAGTTTTATGTATTTGATTGATATGTAGTTAATATAGCTTGGCACATGTCATCAATCAAGATTTATTATTTCACTAACACATTTTGTTCTTTTTCATTTAGTTCAAAAAATACAATCTGGACGACATTTTCATATAGAGTGCATTTGATAAAAGTAAAAATACATATGATTTGTAGAGTCATGACAATTTTACTTAAGAGAGTCGAGCAAGTACGGTTGACACCAATCTACTCTCTTCTCAACTTGATTATTGTGGGACAATAGGAACAAGGTATAAAAATCCTTCCCAATGAAGAGGAAGGAGAAATAACAAGCAAGGAGATTGTAATCTACCAACCTCCTGCTACTAAAATAACACAATAGCAAGCAATTCTACTAGATGCTTCTCTTAGTTTAGAGAAAAAATACTAAAAAAATTACTGAATACAAATTTTAATTTCATAAGATTTCAAGTACACACACACACACACACACACACACACATATGTATGTATATATATATTAGCATTTAAAATATGGATACAATCATACAACCCGTTTTTGGCAGTTTCATTGATATGAATATGGATTGTTACAATTGAACTATGTCTTTTAAATAGTGTTGTATTGCAAAGTTTACACTGACATGAAAAAAGAATCTTGTTTCAATTCCATAATGATGATGGATTTGCATTTCTTTGATAATAAATTTCAGTGTTCCTCAACTATTTGGATAGTTTCACTAGTATCTCTGCATTTGAATATCTTAACCTCTTGTCTTTTACGTATCTACAAAAAATCGATTCAAAGTATATTGCATTTCGAAAAAAATCGTTTAAGCAATGATCTAAGAATAGTTGTTATATGACTGATTATTGATATAAGCTATTCAAGAAGAATAAAAAACAGTTTGCAAACTTTACTAATTTTCTTTTAGAAATGAAATATCATACTGTAGGAGCAACAGTTCTCGCCTGATATAACTTAGGCTCCAATCTTCTTTCACCTCAATACAAGTTAGAAGTCCACCATTGTAAATTATGTCAATATTCTTTCGCTCGGAGTGTCCACTTTTTTCAAGGTCTTGATCAAGTGGCACCCATTTACTTTTAATCCTTTTCCATCTTTGGTAATGGAAATAAAGACTAAGCATTTGCTTTTCTATTTGACAGCGAAAGCATATCGAAGATATTTTGATTTTGCATTCTATTGATTTTTTATTCCAACCTTCATCCATAAGTTACATAATATATTATCTAATAATTTTTTACAAACAAATACAGATGAAAATTTGTCTACATTGACATTTGAAAAAATCCACAAATATACTCAAAGCAACAAACCAACTTAATCGGATTGTTTTTTAGCATGTACCTATCATTTAAATTAATGAATTTTTTACATCATCATACAACTTACAACGAAATGATTCTGAAACTGCATTATCAAGAGCAAGTCATTCAACATTTCTAAAACAAGGTAGTGAATTGGGCAATGTTTCTTGGTATTATAAACCCATGGGATCACAAAGAGTTGAACTTGGGTGGGTGAGCCCAACTCAAGCACAACGATACACCAACTCACAACGTGTGAGAAGATGCAGAATATTTATGTGCCAATCCTTTGATATGCGATCATGAAATTTTAGTATTGCATTAGGCCCATGTGCACATGCTTTGCAAATGATTAAACGTTATTTTTTCACTCATGTAAATACTTTTGCAAGACAACAACGACATAAATATTAAAGTATTAAGCATAAACAAGAATTTCCAAAAACTTGAATTACTTTTGTCTCAACATAATATACAACTATCCTTCCAACAAGTAACAACTATATATGGCACACAATTGGATCATGTCTGGACAAACATACAAAATTCAAAAAATCTATCCGAATCTACACACGCTTATCAGTCAGATCATTCACCAATATATTACACATAAACCATTAAAAAAACTTTAACAAAGTGCAGCTTAGCACATATGGCAAAGGCAAGGCCCTGTGGCTTGCCACAATGCCACTTGCTTGAATAACCGTTGATAATGTCTCTCCTTAAAGACAATCTACTACAAAGCAATAGAACCTACAGTTCACATAGATGGTGTACAAATTACAAAATACTTGCAAAATAAAAGAAAACCACAATTTTTTTTAAGATGAATAACATTTATTATTGATAGTGAAAGAATGGAAAATGATCTCCAAAAAAAAAGATGATCCTTCGTCACTATGATTTTTTATATCAATTCTACTCACTGACCTTCTTTCCTTAACTTCTAAGAGTAAGTTATGATTGTCAATATTCATGAATGTCTAATACAAGATGGCTCATCAAGTTAAGTAGATACTAAAGATTATTATGTTATTTTATTCTATTTGTAAAAAGATATTACTTCCAACCAGAAGGGGAATCCATAACATTAGCGGATCATATTAAGAGGTAACAGGGATGTGGTCGAAGATGGAGATGGAAGAAGCAGGAAAAACACTTTCAAAAAAGGGTAAAAGGCGCAAAAACAGATAAAAAGGCTTTAAGAACTAGAAAGGTGGATATCACGCGAACAGGGCTGGAAACGAGTGCGATGAGTCTATGGTAGGTGGTTATGATGGTAGACGGTGGTGTATGCAATCTAGGAAGATTTGATGCTTGATTTGCTATTCTTCTGGCTACTAATCATCCGGATCTGAGATTTATTCAGTGGTAAAGTCCAAGGGTGTTGGATCTTGCTGATTTAGTATAATTCAATCTGGATTTTAAGGGATCTGATCAGTTTGGTTGGCCGATAGTGTGGTTTTAGGCCTCTTATGGTGGTTTTTCCTTGATAAATTTTTTATCCTTGTTCGGATTGACCTGCAATTTTCATAGTAGCTGGATCTGGTGCAAATCTAACTATTGATCCTATCTACAAAGGTTACTCGTGCGAGGGTTGGTTTTGGCGAGGGTTCTTTCACTGCTTTCCAGTTAAAAATCTTGATTTTGTAAAAAATACTGGGAAGTAACTCTAGCAAGCTTCACTGGAGCAAACTCCATCACTAATGTAACTTATGACATTTTTAAGACAATGATTATCAAAGTAAAGCAAGTCTACATGATCATTCTGAAATAAAAAATGAGATTCTTATTTCATTCAATGTAGAAATTGCAACACAATACTTTTCAAAAGACGTAGTTTGATTATAACAATCCATAGTCATACCAATGAAAATTCCAAGAATGGATTCTATATATGTATGATTGTATCTATCTTTTGATGATATGTTGGCTGACTTTGACGAATCCCCAAGATACTAGGCCAGAGCTATCCAAGAGTATATCTCACTTTAGACCGAAGATGTCTCTGAAGAAGAAGGGATGAACGAAGAATGAGAGCCGACGAGTATGAGAGCCGAGAAATGCTAGCTACGAATGATAGGAAGATATTATGTGAGCCTTGTGATGAATCCCAAAAGAAATGGAATGACCATGTAGGAAGTAGTATTTTTGGGCATTTGAAATAAATGCAGTGGACCTCTCTTATAGCACAATTGTATTGTGGCCTGATTGTTGTTTTATGACGTTATTATATAGATTCGCTATTGTTCTACATCTTTGCATTCTTGTTGAATGAAACTAACTCTCATTCCTCTTATGCAAACATCATTATCAAATAAATGTATGGCTATTTTTGACACCTAAGTTATTTCTACATTCTCTTCATATCAGGTTATCAACAATAGAGGATTGCATGGCTGTCTCAGACATCTAATCGTTTCTACGATCTCTCTTTCATGGCAGTCTAAGACTCCTACACTGATAATCTTATTCAACACAAAAGAACAGCTTGCAATCTCCATTATCTAATAATCCACGATCATGTTAATAAGAATTTTGTTTTATTAGTTGGCATCAATATCCAAGCACCAACAGATTGGTATCAGAGCTGATAATTTCCATTGCCAAATCTAACAGAGTGGTTTCAAAGCAAGGTTTATTAGATTACTAGAGTTTAGGATTTATAATAGAACGTAATGCGTTCTTGTTCTATAGAGCTAGTTCATTCTGTTTGTGTTCTATCACTGTTCCTCGATTTTAATGAAAGGTTCAATCTCAGAGATCCGTCTGATCAATAAGTTCAACAGAGATGAGGAATCTTAATCGAGGAGCTATGGGGATATGTAAACGGTTCAATAGCCAGACCGGCAAAACCTAAATTGCTCCCAACATGGGAAGCAAGAGATGGCAAAGCACTTGCCATTGTATCCTTGAGAAAGACACTCGGATTGCTCACGTATCAAACAACACCACCTCCAAAAAAGCGTGGGATATCCTAACAAGTATCTACGAGACTTCAGATGTATCGACTCATCTCTTTCTGAGGTGGAAGGTACGTACACTCAAAATGAGCAAAGGCACCTCAGTCAGCGATCACCTAAATGAATTCAAACAGTTGTTGAATCAACTTGTTGCAATAGGTTTTCCTATATCAGAAGAAGAATCAACGATGTCTCTTCTTGCCAGTCTTCCATCTTCCTACGATAATCTAGTATTGCTTTTAAGCAATACTCCTACGTTGTCTCTTCAAAAGCTGACAGCAAGTCTATTGCAGAAAGAATTCAGGAGAAAGAGCTTACCACAACGAATACCAAGTCAATGGCATTGTACTCTAATAAGTAGCAGTCCAAGAAGAACTTCAAAAACAAGAAGACAAAAATAGAACAGCCAGATTCAATGTAGCAACCACAACAACACAGACAACAACAACCATCCAAGATCAAACTCTTGCAAATATTGCAAAAGATCAAACCACAACATTAAGGATTGTCGCATCCTCAAGTACAATGAAGCAACGAAGAAGATGCAGTAGCACCAAGACGGAGGCTCTGACATTGTGATACAAGACCAATCAAGTAGAGATGCATGTCAATGGTATCTTGATTCAGGTGCTTCACAACCCATGACACCATGTAAGAACATTTTTTCTACTCTCATAGCAACGGACTCAAAGTACATTTTCTTTGTTGGTGACTCAAGCTCCCACAAAGTCGAAGGCCAAGGCACTATCCGCCGACTTTAGTTCCCTGACGACATCACTAGACAATTAGATGGTGTACTTTACGCACCCAAGTTAACAAAGAACTTATTGTTTATTAGCAAGATCACTGATCAAGGCTATAGAGCTTTGTTTACTGCTAGTCAATGTACTATTTTTTATGAAAATTCCAATGAAATCCTCTCTACAAAGGAAATTTGTATATCTTGAGTCACGATTATGCACTTATATTAGTAATATTGGGAGAATTATTTGATTTTGGAACGAATTAATTTTTCTCTCTATCCTCTCTAGTACATGAAACAAATTTTTAAGATATTAAATTCATGTATTGGATGCAAACGTTCCATCTTGTATCTATTAAAATAAACATTATATAAAATTCTAATTACATAGAATTACAGAACATGATATGACTAACAAAAAAAGTGGTCACAATCCAATGAGCAATCCACATGTATAGTGATGGATGGATGGTGAGCACTAAAAACTGGAAATGGAAATACAATGATCTCAATGGGCCCAACAAATGGCATTGTTGACATGGCTTACACAAAATTAAGTTTGAAAACTTAACGATTGATGGATATTCAAACTCTGGATATGAATTTTTCCTGATTATTTTGGCAATTGGAAGGATTTTTTGGAGGTTGGGACTCCTAACGATGTGGATGTTTTGAGGTTGATAATTGTTAATATGAGTTGACAAAAATAATGACGTGTTCAAAATGAACATTGAACTATGGATAAGAGATCATACGATATATATTTGTGTTCTAAATGCCAGTCAATACAATCATGTAACGGTGACTTGTGTTAAAGCCCATGACATACCACGATGATGCTAGTATGATCAAATTTGTATTTGGAAACTTGATATATGAAATGTTGGCATTGTTAGATGAGGGCGTACTTTCTTTTTCAGAGAGTGGCAAAATTTCTCACAAACACCTTGTGAAGCTGGTAGATATCAAAGTTCAACTCAACAACTATTCAAGACGGACAATGTAAGGACAAATCTCATGACTATAAGAATAGTATTGAGCAAAAAAGAATCAAAAGACAATTCCTGGCTATTTTGGAGAAATTACCAAACCACTCTCATACTCTAATCGCGAATAATTAAAAGTTTCTATGCCTTCTAATCCTTTATGCACAAATGCCTAATCAAATGTGCACAATACACTCATACCCATCACTTCCATAGTTACGCAAAGTTAGTGTAATTGAAGTAATAAGATTAATCTATAATTAGGTGGACGACAATCTCAGAAATTGAATTTAAACATGTCAAAAATCAGAAATAAATTGGAGGCCCTAAAAGTGTGATTTGCTTTTGAAGATAATTAAGAGTCCTAAAGAAGCATATTCTTTACGCACTCATTGCTTTGAAAACATGGTGTTGTTTTCAGTAATTATCTTATTGAAATAGCCGTTCCAACTCTCTGTTGCAGGCCAGGAGCTACTTTTGAAACTTTAAAAGCTACACCAAACCCAAAAAAACAGCTGAGCAAGCACATTAACCCCTTGTTACAACTGCTACAAAAAAAGATGATCTATTCAACCACAATCTGGGTGCAGTAACGCCAAAAAGAAGCAAAGTTAGAGCTGAGTGATTCAGGCTCATGCCAGTAAGTCCTGGTTTCTCCAATTCTTCAGCAGTCTCCACTTATATTGCAGGTCTATAAGAATGTGCCATGGCATTGGTGCTCACTGCTATACCTCACTCTCCTAAGATTGTAAATAGTCAACAATCTCAGTGAAGATACACATCCATATGCTGCACACACTAGTAGATACTCTTAGATTAGGAAATACCACACATTATTTTAAGTAGTTTTGACTCCATGATATTTCAAGCGCAAAGTCACACCCTCATCTTGAATAGTACATATGTGCAGCTACTTGAATCACTATGACACATCTAACAATATCATGAGCATCAATCCATACATGTACCAAACCACATTCATCTGTTTCGAAATATCAAACATAAACCACATCAGGAGAACATAATTGGTATTGTAAAAATTGCAACTAAATGAGCCAAAGTTTCTGGCTCCTCAATCCATTAGAAAAACTTCCTTGGAAAAGCAAATAGCAGGCAACAAGTTGGAAGACACATATTGTACCTCATGTCGAGAGTACATTGGGCTCAAACACAAGCGCATCTAACTATCCAATGAGAGGGCCTTTTCTGATCATGTAGCCGTGCTCAACAATGTCAGCTGTGAAGACGGAGACACAAACGCTCCTGTAAAGCAAAACCAGTTGTACAGTATGAGAGTCACTTGCATAAATACTAAAGCAACAACTTGGTCTACAGCAAATTGATCAGTGTGGTGGTAGTTATCATGAACCTAAACGATTCACACAAACATATACTTTTCTCACTGGGATGTAATTCCCGGGGGGGGGGGGGGGGGGGAAAGGCGACAAACTCTCAAAAAAATTGTATAATGAACCATAATGAAGGGACACGACACATATTCCCTCTCCATCCTTCTCCCCCCCCCCCCCCTCTCTCTCTCTCTCTCTCTCTCTCTCTCTCTCTCTCTCTCTCTCTCAGATCACAACAAACCGAACTGAAATCACAAGGAACCATACTGAATCATACTAAACCATATTGAACCATACTGAATTGTACTGAACCATACTAAATCATGGCTGAAACCAAAATGAACGACATTGAAGAGATGAGATAAGTGCAAAAATATGAATATATACAATCTCGTGCCGAAAGGCAACGAACTAGTCCAGTACAATGAAATGCTAATAGTAATATGATACAAAATCATCTAGACATTGTCTCCTCAGACTGGTAGTCAGAGTCATCTGAATTTGTGCTATAATGAAATAGGGACTCTCTGTCCGATGACGAGGGTGACGTCGGTGGTGGTGATGGACTGGCTTTGCGTCTGTGTGTGCTGCTGCTCTGGTAGCATGCATACTGCCAAGTGTCGGCCACGTGGCACTCACGTGGCCGACTGCAACTCGGGACCCAACTGGGGGCCCTATCCTGTTGACAGGGTCCCTAGACTCTGTTAGGCCCGCCATGACTATGGACCGTGCTGGGGCACACTACTCACACTGTCTTGCCCTGTTGGTCGTGTACGCTGGACACGACCCTGACTGTGGTATCTGACCTTCTGTGTTCTCTAGGGTTTGGTAGTGGTCACGAGCTCGTAACACTCCCTCCCCCTTAAGAATCGTCTTGGTCCATTAAGACAAAGTCTGGAAAAATCTTGCGAAGGACGCTGCCTCTTTCCCAAGTGACATTCTCAATAGGCTGATCATTCCACTTGACCAGATATTCTCGGTATAGAGTATGACGAGTCTCCTCTGGTTCATGTGGAGGTTGCTGAGGATCCAATGGGAGAACTAGAACACTGTCCCCTGAGTATGGCTTTAACCTTATTCGGGTCCATTTTAATCCCATCTGTCGAGATAATGTGGCCCAAATATGCTACTTCTTCAACGAAGAATTCACACTTGGATTCTTTAGCATAAAGCTTATGCTTTCTAAGCAGTCGAAACACCTTTCTGAGGTGTTTTAGATGCTCCTTCCTCGTTTTGCTAGTAGACGAAGATGTCATCTAAAAATACGACTACAAACTTACCCAAGTATGGTCTGAGGACACTGTTCATCAAGGTCATAAAGGTAGCTGGAGCATTTGTGAGCCCAAATGGCATCACCTTAAACTCATAATGACCATGACGAGTCCTAAAAGCTGTTTTCGAGACATCTTCGGATTTTATACGGACTTGATGATATCCCGATCTGAGGTCTATTTTACTGAACAGCTTAGCCCCGTCGAGTTAGGGTATTTATTCTTAATTGTGACTTTATTGAGGGCTCTGTAATCTACGCAAAGACACATAGACCCCTCTTTCTTTTTCACCAAAAGGACTGGTGAGGCCCATGGTGAACTACTGGTCTGAATTTGGCCTTTCCCAAGATAATCTGTTAACTGCCTAGTTATTTCTTCATCCTCTGTTCGGCTGACCCGATACGGAGGTTTAGAAACAGGTGTTGTACCTAGTACTAGGTTTATTACATGATCTACCTCTCTGCTAGGTCGCAAACCACGTGGCAAATCTTAAGGAAAAACATCTTCAAATTTAGACAATAAAGTTTCTAATTTACTGATTTTCTGATGTAAAGAACTGGAAATGGAAACTTCAGGAATAATTTGAAAGTCACATAAGAATACCTGATGGTTGTGTCTCCGATTAGTTGACAGAGCTCTGAACTGCAGACCATAGGGCTGTTGGGAACATCATGATCCCCATGCAACTGGATCTCTCGGCCTTTATGCTGAAAACTGAGGGTGTTCTCCTGATAATTTCTGTGGAGGGAAGGTCCTAAACTGTAGAGCCAATCTCTCCCGAGAACAATGTCTGTGCGATCCAGGTGCATTATCTAAAAGTTTATTTCATCTTGATACCCCTGAATACCAAGATTTAAGTTGCTTACCATAGTTTCCCAAAATTTTCTTATCTTCACCCTTAGCTAGTGAAACTGTAGGAATCTAGAATCAAGACTATTCATTAACACAAAGTATTCTCAAAGAGAAGAGAGAGATGGTTAGATGACCCTCTTGTAGAAACTTGTGGACAGCCAATATGAACAGTAGATTGCTTAACAAAAGTGTGTATCATACAAATGAATGGCTAAATATAAGTAGTCCAAGATGGCTATCTACCTTCATGACTGTTGGCTATCCAATAACTTGACTAATGGCTATCTAGCTACCATAAGTTACATAAAATAATTAAGTACCCTAAATAACAAGTTAGGTACTTAATTCAACCCCTAGTGGACCCACGAGTCCCTACAGGTTAGTTTCATACTAACTTGGGCCTAAATTATAAATGACCATGGTTACACAGATCTCGACCTTTTGGGTCATAGTAACCTATGGCTTCTACGTCATTTACATTTATTATTCTAACACCCTCCTTAGATGAAAATGACATGTAGAAATGACATGTATTCACTAAGTAAGAAAATCAGCATGTTGCTTTAAATTTAAAGCTTCACAAAGAGCTTTTAATCGAACTCCAGGCAATGCCTTAGTGAACACATTTGCAATATTATCCTCCGTGAGACAATATTCAAGCGTGATGTCGCCATTATGAAGCTTCTCCCGAACAAAGTGATAGTGGATCTCGATATGCTTTGTTCTTGCATGAAATACTGGATTTCGTGCAATGGCAATAGCACTTTGACTATCCGTAAATAGGAGAGTAGCTGAGGGCTGGCCATGCTTCATATTGACAAGTAATTGTCTCGGCCATATACACTCCGTAGTGGCTGAAAACGTTGCTCTATATTCTGCTTCACTTGAGGATGTAGCAACGGTGGGTTGCTTCTTGCTTAACCAAGAAACTGCAGAATTTCCAATGAAAAAGCAATGACCACTAGTAGGGCGTCTAGTGTCTTGATCTCCACCCCAATCCGAGTCACAAAAACCAGCCAAACATGCATCATCACTAGAAGGATAAAACAGACCAAGTGTTTTACTTCCTTGAAGATATCGAAGGATCCTCTTCAATGCTGAGACTTCCAACCGCTTGACAATATAGTGTAGTATCAAATGGTTCACCCCCACTTTGATTACTTAACTTCAGGCCCGTCTCAATTGGTGTAGCAACCGGCTTGCAATCTTCCATTTTGAAATGCTTCAAAATCTATTTAATGTACCGTTGTTGGGTAATGAAGATTCCAACCTTTCCTTGCAAAAACTCAAGACCAAGGTAGAAATGCAATTGGCCTAAATCTGATGTATCATAAACTAAAGCAAGATCAGATTATAAGACTGCAATATATTGTTCATTACTACCCGTAATGATAATATCATCAACATATAGCAAAATGATGATGATAAACTCAGATGTATGCATGACATAAAGTGTAGATTCACTAGGACTGTTAGAAAACCCACGATCACAAAAGTATGTGTGTATCTTTTGATACCACATCCTGGGGGCTTGTTTTAGTCCATAGAGAGCCTTCTTGAGAAGACACACTTTGTCTTCTTATCCTGCAACCAAAAAAACAGCAGGTTGCTGAAGGTAAACTTCCTCATTAAGATCACCATTGAAGAAGGTTGTCTTTATGTCAAGTTGGTGCATACGCCAACCATGATGGGCAGCCAAAGCAGTGACTATCCTTACGGTAGTTATTCGTGCGGTAGATGCAAAAGTTTTCTCATAATCAATGCCCTCCTTTTGCGCATAACCTTTGGCAACAAGTCTTGCCTTGTACCTTTCAACAGTACCATCGGACTTGTACTTGATCTTATAAACCCATTTACAGCCAATTGCTTTCTTTCCATGTGGAAGATCAACAAGAACCCATGTTTGGTTCTTTATGAGTGAGTCATACTCCTCTTTCATCGCGTCCTCCCAACATTTTACTCCTCTGGCCTGCTCATAAAAAACAGGTTCTATTGCACTATCCTCAATAGATGTAAGAGCAAAATCAAAAAAATCAACAAATTCTACTGATTTAGATGAGGCACGAGTCTTCCCTTCATAGAAGCGGTTCACTTTGTTGTCCTGCAAAGTCTGCAACAGCCATTTAGGGACTGGTTTAGGCTGTCCAACAGCCTTACTTTGATCAACGCTTTGTTGTCCAAAGTGATCTAAACTGTCGCTTTGCTGTCCAAAGTGCTCTGAAATTGGACTATGCTGTCCAAAGTTTTCAACAGGCCGTTCCTCTTCATAAATCTGCTCCTCTTGATGAATTATGGGCTGTTCGCTTGAAGAACTAGTGGGCTGTCCATTAGAGGATGATGGCAGTCCCTCCTCTTCAACATTAGATGGTGATACCAAATCATACCAAACTTCACACAAGGCTTTAGTCGGACACCATTTACTAATGTATGTTGTCGTAAGAACCGCTTCAGCCCAAAACTTGTGGGGAACGCCCTCTGCCTTAAGCATGCAACGAGCCATCTCCATGATTGTGCGATTTTTCCTCTCGGCAACACCATTTTGTTGTGGTGTGTAAGGTGGTCATTGATGTAGAATGCCTTTGCTTTGAAGAAACGTGCCGAACGTACTTTTAATGTATTCCCCTCCTCGGTCAGTACGTAGTATCTTCAAAGTATGCCCAAATTGATTTTCTATCATAGCTAGAAAATCTTTGAAGCGTTGAAAAACTTCAGATTTTGCCTTCATAGGAAAGATCCATGTAAACCTTGAAAAATCATCAATAAAAGTAACGAAGTACTTGCATTTACCAATGGATTCGGTCCTCATTGGACCACATACATCACTATGAATTAAGGCTAACTTATTAGCAACTTTGATAGTCCCATCACTTTGGGTCTTTTATAAGACATTTGTCTTCTTTAAATTCTACAATCAATCCTTGATTCATGATTGTAGAGACCGAAATGAGATTTTTCTTAATCTTAAGAACATAAAGTACATTTCGAATTTACTCTTCTTTTCCATTGGGAAGAATGAGTGGTATACATCCAATGCCTTCAATTGGATAGGAGGTGTTGTCAACACCTTGAACCTTGCTTCCATCTTTGATTTTCATAAGCTTTGTGAAGACGTCTCTATGGTGAGTCACATGGCGTGTAGCTCCGCTATCAATCACCCAATCAATGGAAGAAAAAACAGCAACCTGCAAAGCTGAAGTAGTGTTGTTTTCTGCTGAAAAACCAGCAAGTCGAGAAGTGGTAGAAATCTCATTTTGATTAGAAATGAGATTGTTAGTGACAAAAGCAAAATCACCATTGAAAGAATCATCCTCCTTTTGATGTTCTAATGAAATCATGGCTGTATTTGTATCAATACCTTTCTCTTTATCCTTAGTAAGCTTCTTCCTACATTCCTTTATGTGTTGCCCAAACTTTTTACAATAATGGCACTCACCCTTCTTTTTGGATCCTTGATCTTGGCCTTCCTTGGATTTTTTATCCTTGGAAGAAGAAGGCCTACCTTTCCACTTGCCCTTGCCTTTACCTTTGGTGAAGAAGGCTTGATCTTCTTGTTCACCAAAATTAATCCTTGTTTGCTCTTCTTGGAGAAGTAAGTCAACAAGCTCTTCAAAGGAGATTTGTTGTCCCCTAAGAGATATGCTTAAAGTAGACACAAATGGAAGATAGGAATGAGGAAGTGAATTAAGAGTAATCGAAACAAATTGAGAGTTCTCGACAATTTCGTCAATGTTAAGAAGCTCTTCACGAATATCCTTGATCTTCATTAAGTGATTTGAAAGCGTATCACCCTCTTGCATCTTCAATGTTGAGAGTTGATTACGTAAAAAAAGCACTTTCGCCATATTCTTCACTTGGAACATCTTGGCAAGTACTTCCCAAGCACTCTTGGAAATCTTGCATGATCGAATGTGAGGTAGGATTGATCTCTTCACGGATAGCGCTATGACCGAATGTGCTTGTGTGTCACGTCGATCCCACTTCTTTTGTTCTTTGGAAGACACCTCCACATATGTTGAAGAAGTAGCTCTTGACGGTGTAGAAGGTGCCAAACTAGGTGGCCTCTCTTCATCACCACTTACAACTTCAAACAAACCTTTAGCAATAAGGAGGTTTTTGATCATGTAGCACCACAAGGAGAAATTAGTTCCATCCACCCTATCTTCATTGAACAAAGAACCTATAGATTCAGATTCTTTAGCCATTTCTAAAAATTCAGCTAATAGTAGATGGGAAAAACAAATTCTAGGCCAAAATCTACTAAAAAATCAGCAAGATCAAAGCTGAATTAATGAGCACTATAGATTGCAATACACCACATGCAATAGCTCATTCACAAGAAGATATAGGTGGCTGTATTCTGCTGAAATAACAGAATATTAACTAATATGCAGGCTTCCAATGAAGCCAAAACTACAACCAAAACTTTTGTGGTAAAATGGTGTGCACTCAATGTGCTAATGGAGCAGATGGTAGGACCTTCTTCCAGGCTCAAAAACAGAAAGATTTCAGCCACTACAAATGTGTCAAAAACACATTCGTCTTCAAGGTAGATGGGTGCCCTCCTCCAAGAAGAAAATCTGAAATTTGAAGCATGTAATCTGATTTCAATCACATGAAAACTAGTTGAGCATGGGCGCCCTACTGCTGGCTCCCAAATGAGTGGAGGTTCCAAGCTTTTCCCTGCAATTTCCTGCACAAAAAACAAGAAGGAGCCGAACAGTTCTCTCTCCAATTTCAGAAAAATTCTGATTTTTATGAACCAAAAGAGGAAAAATGTGGCTGCCTATTGGGTGCCCTCCAGCAAGCAATCAATTCTGAAAAATGGCTCTGATACCATGTAGGAATCCAGAATCAAGACTATTCATTAACACAAAGTATTCTCAAAGAGAAGAGAGAGATGGTTAGATGACCCTCTTGTAAAAACTTGTGGACAGCCAATATGAACAGTAGATTGCTTAACAAAAGTGTGTATCATACAAATGAATGGCTACATATAAGTAGTCCAAGATGGCTATCTACCTTCATGACTGTTGGTTGTCCAATAACTTGACTAATGGCTATCTAGCTATCATAAGTTACATAAAATAATTAAGTACCCCAAATAACAAGTTAGGTACTTAATTCACATGTATAGGCCCCTAGTGGACCCACGAGTCCCTACAAGTTAGTTTCATACTAACTTGGGCCTAAAATATAAATGACCATGGTTACACAGATTCGACCTTTTGGGTCATAGTAACCTATGGCTTCTACATCATTTACATTTATTATTCACCCTTAGCTAGTGAAACTATGTACCTATGCTGACTAGGTACTTCTGGAAGTTTAAGTTTTTTAACCAAGGTGTGGTTGATGAAATTATGGGTCGCCCCATCATCAACCATAACTCTGACTGACTGGTCACCAACTTTCCCATGCATACGTACTAGGTCAGGCGGCCCAAAGCTGAAGGGTCTCGCTAGCATTGCAGAGGTCAGCTGGCAACAATGTTCATGGTCTTTATGATACACTTTGATCTCGGAAATTGCCGAGTCACTGGGGAAACTTACGGTCTGAACAAGATGAACTTGTTTTTTATCTTTCTGATCTTTTTTAGTGAAAGGCCTCTTGAGACACTGTCTGACTGTGTGTCCCTTGCCCATACACACAAAGCACAAACGTTCTTGTTTGGCTTTCTCAAAATCTTCTGGTTTTAAGGGCTGTATGAGTGAAGGGTGTTTCTGAGAAGCTTCACCTTTAATTTTATCTTCTTTCTTTCTTTTTAAAAATTTCTTTTTCAATATTGAAAGACTTTCTAAGGAGGCTGCTCAGAAAGGGGTTGTTGTCTCGCCCTCTTCCTTCCCACTGAATCATCATAGATTTGAGCATATCTGAGAGCTTGCTCTAGGTAGTAGGCGAGTTTCGCTGAACCTCTACTTTATATTCATCCTTGAAGCCACGGACAAATCCCCTGATTTTCTGATAATCATCCATATTTTAAATTTTTAAAATTGCTTCTCGATACTGCGAGATATATTGGATTAGGGACTTGTCCATTATTGTTCTCTCCCAGGCTTCCCAAGCTCTATCAAGTTCATTTTCTGGTAGGAATTCTCTTAAGAAAGCTTTTTCAAAGGCCTTCCATGACCGGGGAGTTTGCCCAGTCTCCTGGAGATTTAACCGCCACTTATAGGCCATGGGCCCTAAGGAAAGACTGGCCTCTAAGGAAAGACTGGCCTCTATTGCTTGCAAATGGTCAGGGGTCTGTTTAAGAGCATGAATGTTCTTCCATTTGCTGAGGAAGGTTTGTAGAATGTCTGCATTTCCATCCTTCTCTTACCCAATAAAAGTAGGAGGCTTTAAATCTTTAAAGACACTAGGGTGAGACCGCAGACGCTCGCCCGAACCTGATGGAAGTGGAGAAGGGGATAACTGAGAAGTGGAGGGAAGGCTTCCTTTCGCGGAACTCAAAATCAAGCCTTTGAGTTCAGCGAACGAGTCGTCCACACTGGACTTGAAATTGGCTAATGCCAACTTCAGTTCATCCACTTCTGTTACCAAGTGGAGAAACTGCTCCTTGGTAACCAATTCGTCGAGTTCTTCGGCGAATTGTTCCTGTTCTTCAACTTCCATTGGTTCTCTCCCTTTACTGAACCTCAGGGATTCCGTTTCTAATTCATCAATGCCTCTTGTCAGGGGTTGATCAGATCCCGGAGAAGTGGTCATTTTCAGAGATAGAAAAAGATTGCCTGACGTTTCCTTCCAAAAAAAGTCAAAAAGACTGATTTATAACTGTACAAAGAGGAAAAGAAGACTTAGCTGTTTTTGAGGACTGTACTTCCAAAGAAAATACGAAGAGGAACCCTCGTAGCTCTTTTACCCAAATTTTCAGACCTGCTGTCCCGGAAAATCCCAGTTTGTAGCTCCAAACTGGTACCAAAATTTCCGGTTTCTTGAGTAGAGTAGCTCGCTGATCTGGTTACAGACATGGGGCTCCAACAGACTGAGTAAAGACCGGAAAAATGCAAGAAAAAATCCGGAATTCTGATGTCCCTGCCCTCGCTGATTGGACAGCAACTGAATTGGTTCCAAAAAACCAAATTTGAAGCCAAAAATCACTTGCAAATTCTGGAATTTTGATGGCACCCTGCTCGCTGATCTGTAACAAGAAAGTTTGAAGCTCAAACCTCTGAAGAATCTCTGAAATCAGGGATGAAACTCCTTTCTCTTCTCTGTCCAGCGCTGGCCCTGCTACTCGGATTCAGATCAGAACTCGCTCTAATCTACTGAAAATTTCACACGAAATTCAGGAGTAAAGGCTACTTTTACAGCGATGGGCCTGCTCCTATACTACTGTCTCAAACACGCTCAGAAATCAGACAATAGGTCTCCGAAATCAGAGACAGACAGCTGCCTTTCCAACGAGTTACCTATACAAGGAATTGCACTTCCTTCTACTTTGAATTCTCAGCACAATATCAAGAGTTTGAAAGCTACTCCTACAGCGATTCTATTCCTCTACACTTTTCTAAGAATCTGAGAGATTTTTCCTATCCACTGATAGCTTTCTCTACTGCTGCTACTTAGCTCCCAAAGATGGAGATGGCTCTGATACCAGTGTAATATATCCTAACACCACAGTAGGGCAAACACTAACTGATCCCCCCAACCTTGCCTACTCCCTGATATAGAGTAAGCCCCTCCTAGCCCAATGTGAGGACTGGTAGCATGCATACTGCCAAGTGTCGGCCACGTCAGTGCCACGTGGTCGACTGCATGTCGGGACCCAACTGGGGGCCCTATCATGCTGACAGGGTCCCTAGACTGTGTTAGGCCCGCCATGACTATGGACCGTGCTGGGGCACACTACTCACACTGTCTTGCCCTGTTGGTCGTGTACGCTGGACACGACCTTGACTGTGGTATCTGACCTTCTGTGTTCTCTAGGGTTCGGTAGTGGTCACGATCTCGTAACAGTTTGCCACATGGCAAACCACGTAGTCCTAACATAGGCTTGCCTGGAGCCAACCATTCTCTGCCACATAGGCCTAAGTGGACATAGAGAGAGAGAGAGAGAGAATTGGGGCTCAAAAGTTGCCACATAGCAAGCCACGTAGGCCTGCCACGTGGAAAATCATGTAGGCTTGGGACTGGCCATGTCCACGTAGGCCTGCCATAGGCTTGTGTGGCTTGCCACATGGCCTACCATGGCCCCGTGTAGTAGGCCACATAGACCTACTATCTACCAAGCCTATAATATGTTGCCACATGGCAAGCCACGTAGGCCTGCCACATGGCAAATCATGCAAGCTTGGGGTTTGTCACATAGCAAGCCATGTAGGCCTACCATAGGCTTGTGCGGCAAGCCAACTGAGCTCTACCATGTAGGCCTGAGTGGACCCAGAGAGAGAGATAGAGAGGTGGGCTCGAAAGCTTACATGTGGCAAGCCATGTAGGTGTACCATAGGCTTGCATGGCAAACCACATAGGCATGGCATAGGCCTCATGTCTGCCATGCAAGCATGTTGTAGATGCCACATAGGCTTACCATAGGCTTGTGTGGCAAGCCAACCAGGATTTGCCACATAGGCTTGAATGGACCTAGAGAAAGAAATAGGTGGGGCTCGCAAGCTACCACATGGCAAGCCATGTACGCCTGCCAAGTGGAAAACCATGTAGGGTTGGTACTTCCCATATCATAAGCCACGTAGAACTACCATAGGCTTGTGTAGCAGGCCACATAGGCATGTCATATATCTACTATCTATCAATCTTGTCGCAAGCTGTCACGTAGAAAGTCACGTAGGTCTACCGTCGTGGCAAGGCCTACAAGCTTAGGGTTTGCCACATGGCAAACCATGTAGGTCTAACATAGGCTTGTGTGGCAAGCCACCAGGCTTTGCCACGTAGGCTCGAGTGGACCTACAGAGAGAAAGAGGTGGGGCTCAAAAGCTGCCACGTGGCAAGCCACGTAGGCCTACCATAGGCTTGTGTAGCAGGCCACATAGGCCTGCTATCTACGAAGCCTAAAATAGGCTGCCACGTGGCAAATCATCTATGCCTTCCACGTGGCAAATCACACAGGCTTGGGGTTAGCCACGTGGCAAGCCACATAGGCCTATCATAGGCTGGCAAGCCAACCAGGCCTACATGGTCTGCTGTATACCAAGCATGTCGCACACTGCCACGTGGCAAGCCACGTAGGTCTGCCACGTGGCAAATCATGCAGGCTTGAGGTTTCCCATGTGGCAAGCCATGTAGGCCTGCCATAGGCTTGTATGGCAAGCCAACCGAGCTCTGCTACATAGGCTTGAGTGGACCTAGAGAGAGAGATATAGGTGGGCTCGAAAGTTGTCACGTGGCAAGCCACGTAGGCCTACCATAGGCTTGCATGGCAAGCCACATAGGCATGGCATGGGTTTGATGGCAGGCCTACGTGGCAAACAACGTAGTTCTAACATAGGCTTGCGTGGCAAGCCAACCAAGCTCTACCATGTAGGCTTGAGTGGACCTAGAGAGAGAGACATGGGGCTCGCAAGTTGCCACATGGCAAGCCACGTAGGCATGTCATGAGACAAACCACGCAGGCTTGTCACTTGCCATGTGGCAAGCCATGTAGGCCTATCATAGGCTTGTGTCTGCCATGCAAGCATGTTGCAGTCTACCACATAGGCTTGACATAGGCTTGTGTGGCAAGCCAACTAAGCTATGCCACGTAGGTCTGCCATGCAAGCTTGAGTGGAACTACGAAGAGAGAGAGAGAGAGAGAGAGAGAGAGAGAGAGATAGAGAGAGAGAGAGGCCCACCAGGCCTGCGTTTTGAAGCCTTCACAACCGATTTTTTCCTTCATAGAAATGCATTTTTATTTCAGCCTTTCTCGTGGAAAGTCTAATAATTTAAAAAATCCTTAGAGTTCCCTTCAAATTTAATGAAATCCTTGATAATGAAAGTCCCTTTTGTTTAACACCTTTCACCTGCACTTCAAAACACACTGTGTGTGGGTAAAGGGTAATTTGAATTTGGAGTGGGCCCCTATAATATATCCTAACACCACAGTAGGGCAAACACTAACTGATCCCCCCAACCTTGCCTACTCCCTGATATAGAGTAAGCCCCTCCTAGCCCAGTGTGAGGACTGGTAGCATGCATACTGCCAAGTGTCGGCCACGTGGCACTCACGTGGCCGACTGCACGTCGAGACCCAACTGAGGGCCCTATCCTGCTGACAGGGTCCCTAGACTGTGTTAGACCCGCCATGGCTAAGGACCGTGCTAGGGCACACTACTCACACTGTCTTGCCCTGTTGGTCGTGTACGCTGGACACGACCCTGACTGTGGTATCGGACCTTCTGTGTTCTCTAGGGTTCGGCACTGGTCACGAGCTCGTAACACTCCCTCCCCCTTAAGAACCGTCTTGGTCCTCTAAGACAAAGTCTGGAAAAATCTTGCGAAGGACGCTGCCTCTTTCCCAAGTGGCATTCTCAACAGGCTGATCATTCCACTTGACCAGGTATTGTCGGGTATAGAGTATGACGAGTCTGCGTCTCTCTACTATCAAGAATCTCCTCTGGCTTATGTGGAGGTTGTTGAGAATCCAATGGGAGAACTAGAACATTGTCCCCTACCAGATTTTCTGATCTGGCTAAGGCTTTTCATAACTAACTTACATGAAAGACTAGAAAAACCTTACTACTGTGTGGGAGTTCTAGTTCATAGGTGACAACGCCTGGTCTCCTACTGATGGTAAAGGGGACCACAATACCTAGGAGACAACTTAGCACACACTCCTGATTTGAGGGTTTTAGAGTCAACTGGGACTCTCAAGTAGACTTTCTCACCAGCGGAGAATTGCACATCCTGTCTGTGTGGATCTGCATAATGCCTGGCTCGATCCTGGGACTGCCTAATGCTACGCTTAGCATGTTCTATCATCTGGTTTAGGTCTTCTAAAAATTTTTTGGCTGCTTCAACTTTTTCTTGTTTAAACCCTAAAGTTGTGGGTGAGCGTGGCTGAAAATCGTACATCAGCATAAATGGGCTGTATCCCGTAGCTGAATGTTTGGTACTGTTGTAAGCAAACTCTAATATCGAGAGATACTCCTCCCAATTAGTCTGCTTCTTGCTGACGTATGAAAAGAAGACTTAGCTGTTTCTGAGGACTGTACTTCCAAAGAAAATACGAAGAGAAACCCTCTCAGCTCTTTTAACCCAAATTTTCAGACCTGCTGTCCCAGAAAATCCCAGTTTGAATGAAGCTCCAAAATGGTACCAAAATTTCCGGTTTCTTCAGTAGAGTAGCTCACTGATCTGATTGCAGACGTGGGGCTCCAAAAAACGAAGCAAAGGACTCCAAAAAGTGCAAAACTTTCTGAGGTTGATAGCTACCTACCCTCGCTGATCTGACAGCAATCTGACTCGCCCGATTTCATCCCAGTTTGAAGCTCCAAAATGGTACCGAAAATTTCCGGTTTCTTCAGTAGAGTAGCTCACTGATCTGATTGCAGACGTGGGGCTCCAAAAAAACGAAGCAAAGGACTCCAAAAAGTGCAAAACTTTCTGAGGTTGATAGCTACCTACCCTCGCTGATCTGACAGCAATCTGACTCGCCCGATTTCTTTTGATTTGGGGCCCAAAAAGTGTTTCAATTTCTGATTTTGGTGTCTCTCTACCCTCGCTGACTGGACAGCGATCTAATTGCTCCAAAATCTTCTGATTTAAGACCAAAGATGATTCTGAAAATCAGGATATATGAGGGTACTATCAGCGCTGGATCAGCACCACTCTTTCTCTTCAAAATTTTGTGCTCTGACTCCCTGAATCTGATGGCAAAAATCAGAGATGAAGTCTGAATTTGCAGCGCTGGGACCTGCTCTAGAAATTTAAACTAATTTCTATCTTAAAAGCAAACTTTTCTACAAACTTTTGCTCGGTAGAAAGCTGTTCCTACAGCGCTGGCCCTGCTCCTCTAATTTCTGAGAATCTGAGAGATTTTTCCTATCCTCCAATAGCTTTCTCTACTGCTGCTACTTAGCTCCCAAAGATGGAGATGGCTCTGATACCAGTGTAACATATCCTAACACCACAGTAGGGCAAACACTAACTGATCCCCCCAACCTTGCCTACTCC